>PVJX010006464.1:0-77497 GCA_004027295.1 Dolichotis patagonum | reverse complement strand
TACATGGGAAGTACTTCCCAGAATCAATAACTGGGACCACATCTTATTAAAGAGTTTCTGCATGTCCAAAGAGGTTTCCAGCAGAGTGAAAAGAAAACCCACAAATTGGGAAAAAATCTTCATGGACAGCGCCTCAGACAAAGGACTTTTGTCTAGAACTTATAAAGAATTAAAAAAAATCAGACCCTCGAAATTCAAAATCATTAGTCATGAGAGAAATGCAAATTAAAACCACACTGAGATTCCATCTCACTTCAGAAAGAATGGCCAAGATAGAAAACACTACCAACAACAAGTGTTGGAGAGGCTGTGGGGAAAAAGGAACTCTTCTACACTGTTGGTGGGAGTGTAGACTGGTGCAACCACTGTGAAGGTCAATCTGGAGATTCCTCAAAAAGCTGGGTATGGTAGTCCCATTTGACCCAGCTATTCCGCTTCTAGGCATATTCCCAGAAGAACTGAAAACATCATACCACAGTGATATATGTGCACCCATGTTTATAGCAGCACAATTTGTAATAGCCAGATCTTGGAAACAACCTAAGTGCCCATCAACTGGGGAATGGATAAAAAAGTTTTGGCATTTTTATACAATGGAGTACTACTCAGCTATAAAGAATGATCACATGGAGATATTTATAAATAAATGGACACGACTTGAGACCATTCTCTTAAGTGAAATAAACCAAACTCACAAGGGTAAATACCATATAGTCTCCCTAATATGAGATTTGATAAGAGTATATAAGACTTTATGGTAAGCATGAGGCCCCATCTCATAGCTTCGAAGTCTTTCAAAATTTTAAATCATCAGTTGGAATGGTTTTATCCTGTTTTGTTTGACTATATCATGTGTGATGATATGAACAGATGTTTTGAAGAAAACAAAACATTATGACAGCTATTGCTGATTTAATATCAGCCTTCTTAGAAGTCCTACCATGCTTCTTTTGTTCTACTACCATTGGTTCTACTACTACACTATCACATTGTGTCTTATTGGAATTTGAACATGTGTGATAGTTTAAACATTTTTTTTATCGAAAATGAGATATTATAGTACCCATTGATCATTTTCTGTTATTCCGTTCAGAAAGCCCTGTAATTCTTTCACTCTATGCATGGCTTTATAGTATTGTGATATGTTTGATATTATTGTATTTGAAACTATGCTCAACTATAGCAGAGTAAGAGATATGGTGTTAGCTACTGTTGATGTCCAGTTGTCTTAATGTAAAGTACTGTGTTGCCTATGTTGTCCTGTTCTGATCTGCTCTGCACTGCCCCCTTTTGTTTTATTCTCTTTCAAATTAAAAAAAAAAAAAAAAAAATATATATATATATATATATATATATATATATATATAGACTTTCAGTCCTAAAAAGAAAGTAAAAAACTCGTGGTTAAAAAACACTATTCTAACTTAAGCATCATCATACTATCTTCTTTCCTTTTCCATCTTCTTCGTTCACCATCTGTTAGTCACTAATTGTTTCAGGGATTAGCTGCCCAGAATCTTTTTAAGTGAAAACCTTGGCTTTATACTTCTCTGGTACTTAACATAATAAAATTTCTTATAGTTATAAAAAAAGTCTAGAATTGTTTATAATTGGTTTTCTATTTTGTTTTGTTTTTTAAAAAGGTAAAGTAGCATGTTCTGAGAAATCAAATATTACAAAATAGCTAAGCATGAAATTTTTTCTAAGTAGTCTTTACAAAAGTACAGCATATCAACATATCACTTAAACATTCTAATAACTTTAATAGTATCACAAGAGCCGGTTAACTAAAGTAATTGTGTAGATCTTTGTTGGACTCATGTCTTTCAATGGGTCTACCGATGGTTTGATGTTAAGAATGATGTCAGCTTTATCATGTTATAGTAACAACCAAACATTCCTCTAAAGGAGTGTTTCACATAATTGGATTTTTGTCAAATGCATTTTTTGCTGCTAAAGAGATACTGTCATTCTTTTACACATTATTGCTAATTATTTTAATAGGTTTCCAAATGTCTTAGTTACTTTTTTTTCCTCACTGGAAAAAAATACCTGGCACTTGAAGTTGAAGGAGGAAAGGTTTATTTAGACCACAATTTGCAGAAGTTTCAGTTCCTAATTAGCTGACTCCAAGGTAGGGTGGTTCCTGACAGAGGGTGACTGCAAAAGCAACAAGAGCAAAATAGTGGGGCAGAGCAAGCCTCTTACTCCCTTATATGGTAAGTAGATTACCCGCCCTAGTGTGGTGTAGCATTGGCACGATCTCCATGTCCTCTTGTGTAGGATCAAGATATTTACAAAGTGAGGACCCTGACACCCTGTAAAATAGGGAAAAAAAGGATAGAAATGATACAGAATTTAAAAAAAAAATAGGAAATTAACACTCGTTAATATATTGCATATTGCTATTTTAGAAGTAGTTGTTCAGGTTACAAGATCTAGGCACAAAAATAATCAGGCAATCACAACACAAACTGTTGTTTTTGATGAACTAACAGATTGATAGTATAGTTATCTATCTTGCATACGTATACATACATACATTTGTATATGTTTACTCACATACATATGATCTTTTCCATTCTTCCTTTTCTCCTTTCCCCTATCCCAGTTGTTCTTTGCCTTTGAGTACATTTTTTCCCTTTCATTATTACAATGTCAATTGCACATTTTGGATCTTATTACTCTTTCAGCCTTTTATTTTTTATTGCTTTTTATACTAGGGAGACAACACAACATTTATAAATGTGAGTTTGATTTATTTCACTTATAAGTATGATCTCAAGTTGCCTCTATTTAAACTTCTCAAGTTAACACAATGCATCAACCACTGCACTAGATATGCTGATTTTACTCTACTGTATATTTCAATGTCACATTTTTAACATTTGCATCATTACCAGTATAGAATTTTGGCAATTAAGAGATGTTATTCAGAACATGTCAAGTGGATGTAAGAGGAATTTTCCTTACCAAAATAAAACTGTAGTGCACTTTATAGAACATAAGTTCATGTAACATCTTCCTCATTTATGATAACCAAAATCTTCTACATTAGTAAGCAGGGGTGGTAGTCACCCTGTAGGCAAACTCAGATAATCATAACTCAGCAGCACCTCAAATCGTTGCTTCACTTAAAAACCTAAATTTGAGACCCAAATTTCAGTAAAAATGAAGCAACATGACTTTTATGCAGAAATGCATCCCAGCTGGAACTGTGAAGCGAGTGCTTCGCATGTATGAACTCCTGGCCTTGAAGCCCAGCACTACCACCAACAACAAAAAGTCAAACTAACTGATAAGAGGATTCATCTACAGACTCTACTAGAAAGTAATACAGTCGCAGGCAGAAAACTGGTGTAAATGTATGTGTATGCACATGTCTGTGAGTGTGCCTGTACAAAACATTTAGAAGATCTTTAACACAACCTGGAACTGTTTACATTTCTCCCCCAAAAGAGTCCCTGATATAGTGTGTCATTATTGGGGTCCAAATTATAACTCTCATGGTAAAGACTTCTGTGTCTTCCACCCAGTATTTGAGGGAGTTGGAAGCCAACACTCCTATCCACAAAACTTGAGGAAATACAAACTAAAAACCATCAACTCTTCTTGAACCTGAGAAGGAGCGTGTGGAGCGAACCACTGCCCTGGAACTTGGGGAGAGGAGGGCACATGCGGAGCGTGATCGTGGCTTATGAAGCACAAGCCAAGATGCAAACATGTCTGCATGATGCTAGAAAAGCAGTACTTACGATCAATGAACTGCTGAAAGTCTAAGACATGGACTCCGAGGAAAACTGGGGTGGGGGGTGAGTCCTAACCTCAGGGGCTGGACTGGGTCCTCACAGGAAGGGAAGGTCAGAGGAAAGACCCCCAAGTTTCTGCTTCAGTTCAGGGCACGCTGTTCTCAGCCCTGCATGCCCTCAGAGGACGCCACTTAGCACTGGAGGGATTTATAGCCTGATTGATTTGGGAGAAGAGAACTGCTCAACCCCAGCCAGCACTGGACATTCACCTGGGGAGAGGAGAACATCTCACTCTGGACCCTGGGCCCCTTTTCTGGCCTAAGAGGGAAGGGACGACATGGAGCAGTTCATGGAAAGGTCACCAGCCAGGGCCTGGGCTCCCAGAAAGGCCACGAACTGTTCCCAGGGCTGCAGGCACTCCCGATTTGTGTGATGCTTCCCACTGCAGCAGCAAGGCTCTTGTTCAGCAGTGGAAAGCACAAATCAAAAGGCTGTGTGCCCTGGATGGGCTGTTTTACAGTCTGCAGAGAAACCAAAGACAAAAGGAAAGAAAAACAAAACAACTACATTAGGAGGAATTCTAGCGCCGGACATTAACAGCTACAGAAAACAAGAAATCCAGCTTCCCTGCTAGACAGATACTTGTAATAACTCGTGCTAAAGGCCAAAGTACCAGCTTTTTGTGCCAAGTTTATCATATGCTGCTTTCAACCAAAAATTACATGGCACACTATGAGGCTAGGAAGCATGGTATGAAGTAAAAGAAAACATCAGAACAAGAGTTGAATGTAAGAGAAATTCTGGAACTGTCAAAATAGAATTTAAAATGGACAATTTTGCCTTGAGTTCAAATAGAAAAAGCATACAGCATATAACAGGAAAAATAGATAAAGTGAGTGGAAAGATGGAAACTCTGCAAGATGCTACAAACTAAAATTTACAGAGCAAAACACTGGAGCCAAAATGAAGAATGCCTTTGATGGACAGTTGAATAGTCCAGAGAAGCAGGGAAGGGTAGGTAGGGTTAGAGACTGCAACAGAGACATCCAAAACTAAAAGATAAGGAAAAAGAATGAGGATAACAGTGCAGAATATCCACAGCCATGGAGGGAAAAAGGCATAGCCTGATCACCAAGGGAATGAAAGCTGGAGACAAAGGAGAGAAAGAGCAGGCAATATATTTACAAAGCATTAAAAGTTGAGAACCTCCCCAAATCATGGTAATCACAAACTAGAAACCGAAGATGTTTAGGAAATAAGAAATAAGATAAATACTCAAAGTATTCACCTCTACATGACACATTTGAACTTCAGAAAAACGGAGAAAAAGGAAAATCCTTTAAAAAGTCTAACAAATTTAACATCTATGTATAAACTGCAATAAAACTGTAATGTTTCTCTTCAAAAATTATACAATTAAGAAGACAGTGAAGTGACACCTATAATGTTGATATAAGATAATCTCAACAAGCAAGAATCTTTTACTGAGCAAAATCATCCTGCTAAAATGACAGAGGGATAAAGACATTAGTAGACAAACGTTGGAGGCCAGAGCGCAGTCAAACAGTGCGTTTAAAGTGTGGAAACTGAAGCCGTATAAACAGCATGCAAATGAAAGCACCTTTCACTTGATCTTTTATACTGCACAAAGTGGCCCTTCTAAATTTGCAGATTTTTTCCAAAAAATGAAGGATAAATATGAATTTTCCAGCAAAAATAGCAGTGGGAACTTATTTCCTATGAAGCTCCCCTGAAATAAATGCTAAAGAAGGCATTTGGTTGAAATGCAAAGAGACTAGACAGTGACTCAAAGTAAGATCTTCATGAAAAGTAAATATGTGGAACAATATATAAACAAGTGTTATGATAACTTAGACGTGTAAGGCCATTTTTATTGCACACAGAGGTTCATAGAAAATGGATTAAAACATAATAGTAAAGATCGATTTTCACACAATGTATACATTAAAAACAAAAGGGAGAGATGGAATATTACAGTAGTTTTCCATGTGATTGAAATTAAGGTGTATTGGGCCAGGGATTTTTAGGTCAGCAGCATAAAACACCTGCTTTGCAAGCACGCAGGTGTGAGTTTGATCTCGATCCCCGGTACCGATAAAAAAAAAAACATGTATCAATTCAAAGTACTCATACCCAATCCTGAAGTACTCATAATGAAAATATGTATGCAATACTGGCAGAAAAAAATCAGAAAAAAATAAAAATCTATCACTACAAAAATGAGCCAAGCCCAAAATGTAGAAAGGAATGAAACAAGAAGGAAAAATCTGTAAGACAGATGATACTAAGAGATAAAGCTTACAGGGGTTCTTCCTTATCTGTAATTGCTTCAAGGCAAATGCATTAAACCCTCTACTGACCTGCGGAGCAGCGCCTGATCCCAGTGGAGTCTCCTGAGCCGTCTGCAGCAGTTCTTCTAGGCCAGCACTGGCGTCAGTTGGAATGAAAGGCTATGCCTGTGACAGCCACCATGGACGTCTGCCGGTGACCATTCTAATGTGGACAGCGAACACTACACACACACACACTTCAAGAGGAAAAAAGCATGCTATACAATGATTAAAGCTCAGGTCATTAAACGTCTATGACAACCATAAACAGATGTGAAGATCAGGGTCCCTGAATGTGCAAAGCAAACTTTGGCAGAAATAAAGGGAGAGATGAACAGTTCTAGAGTAATGACTTAAATTTCAGTATGCTGGTTTAAAAATGGATAGAACACCTTCACAGAAGATCAAGAAAAATTAAAAGACTAAACAGAAACCTTGTCCTGGTGAGCAGCAAGCCCATTTGCACTGCCCAGCAGAGTAGTGGACAAGTTACCTCGGGCACATGGGGCACTGCACATGCTAGGACACCACACAAGCCTCAGTAATCCTGAAATGGAGCTTAATAAGTGAAATCACAGAAACTGCCTTTCTTAATCAGAGTAGAATGTGAATTAGGTTCTACAGCAATAAGAGAAGTTGGAAAACCCACACATCTATGGAAATGGAACAGCACATTCAATCTAAGCAATATGTTAATTAAAGAAACCACAAGGAGCTTAGAAAATACATTGAAAGAAAGCAAAATAAAATTATAATGTACTAAAATTTGTAGGATGCAACAAAACAGTGATACAAGGAAACTCATAGCTATAAATGCATACATTAAAGCATAACAGCATACCCAGGCACTAATTTAATTTTACGCCTTAGAAGACAACATAAAGAAGAGGAGGAGACTGAACAAAATTTCAGCAGCAGCAAAGACATGGAAAACAATCAGGATGTTTCGGGGTTGAGATTTAAATTAAAAAATCTAGCAGAATCAAAAACTAGGCTGTGGGGAGGTCCGTGAAGAGCCAGTTTGCTGGTGTGCTCAGGCCAGTCCATGGCATAGGCCCATTACCAGCATCCTGTGAGAGTGTCAGCAGGGTGTCCTGCAAACATGCTCAGAAATGAGGGAAGGGGTGGGGAATGGGAGGAAGCGGGAGGGCAGGAAGGGAAAGAGGGTGAAAGCGGAATCAGGATGTGTTATGCACACGACCAGCTCCATACAAGGAACTCAATTGCTATGCCCCAGACACCTGTACCAGGACTTCCATGAAAAAACAGAGAAGAATGAAGCAAAAGGATGACGCCTCCTCCTCTGTTGTTCTAAACACACAGGACAGACCTAAGATGCAGTCGGTCACAAGATTGGAGTATTCTTTAATCCCATCATGTTGGTTGTATAGAAGGAGATGACAACAGTTGTAGTTTGTTTGTTTGTTTGTTTGATTAAATGGCAGCAAAGGAAAATGTGAAACATAAGAGCCAATCAACAACTGAATCATAAGAGCCAGGTCAGTATGACAGTCTTTCAGCTGACAAATCAGTGCCTGGCTTTGCCTACTTAACGTCACCTTCCGGCTGGGTAGCACAGTGATGCGTCTTCCCTGGGTTTGTGTGAGTTCTGATAAAAAGGAAAAATATCACTAATGCATGAACATCAGAATTTTGAGGTGCATGGAAGGTGACCATGAATCCAATTAAAACCAATGTGTTAAAATGTACTGGTTAAAACTGATATGCTGAAATGTTTGCCCCCACCCCATGTTCAAAGCAGCCCTAGTCCTCTAGCTGCCCTGGTCTAGCTGGACCCAGGGTTCTGTGTGCCAGCACTGCGTATCTGCTGCACAATAGAAATGCAAAAACAAGAAACTAGAACAAACCACACTCACCAAAGCAGCTTCTTATCCTTGTTTCTTCAGTTATTACACTGACAATTTTCATTTACTATATTGTTTTAGTTACTTTTCTCATTGCTCAGGCAAGATACCTGAAACCCAAGGTTAGAAGAGGAAAGGTTCATTTAGCTCACAGTTTGTGGAGGTTTCAGTTCATCATCAGAGGGCTCCAAGATACAGTTAGCACAGGCAGAGGGGCATTGTTCATGGCAGCAGAAGACAGCAAAAGTAAAAAGGGTCCTTAGCGTCTACTTGCCCCTTTTGTATCATATCTAGACTGCTGGATCAGGGTGGTGCCCAACTGATCAGTGAGCTGATCTAGCAATCACAAACACTGAATGCCAGCATCATACACTCTGGATTGATTCAGCCACCTCCGAAAAAGCCTAGGAGTACATGAAGCTTTGGAGGGACATCTAGACACAAAGCATAACATAAGTTTTCCTGCATTTTCATTTATTTTGGATAAGAAGCTATGAAAACCTGAATTTCCATGCACATTAAAATAAACCACACTCACCATTATTAATAGCATGTTGATGACAGCTTGTCACAAGAACTTCTATTGACAATGGCTGTCTTAGTTACTTTTTACTCATCACTGAGACAAAATACCTGATGCCCAAAGTTGGGAAAGGAAAGGTTTTTTCTTACAGTTTTTGGAGGTTTCAGTCCATACTCAGTTGGCTCCAAGGCATGGTGGCATGGCGGGGCTGCAGTCCACGGTGGCTGCAAACAGCAAGTGGAAACCGGCAAGAGAGAGAGACACACCTTCTTCCAGCCATTACATCACATCCTGGCTCCACCCACTAGGATGGTGTAGCACTGACACCACCAATCCAAGCACTAGACAATGAACCAGTCACAAATGTACAATGCAAATACATGAGGCCTGGGGTCCACCGACATAAACCATGACATTCCACCCCTGGCCCCCAAAGACTCATGTATTACCTTTATATAAAAGACATATAGTCCATCTCCAAGAGTTGCCAAAGTACTAACATTTTCAGCCTTGCTGAGAAGTCCAAGTCCCAAGTCTCCTCCAATATCTATGGCAAACTCTTAACCGTAACCCCCTGTACAAGTGAAACAAGGTTAAATATTTCTGAAATGCAAAGGCACAAAATAAACATCACCATTCCAAAAGTTACAAAAGGGGGAATATAAAGCATTGGAAACAAAGCACGTCCAACATCCAGCAGGGCGAACATTAAGTACTAGAGTTTTGTGCTCAGCATTTGAAGCAATCTGGCTGCAAGCTGCAAAAAAAAGGCTTGGATGATTTCACCCCCAAGGCACTTCTAGGGATTTTAGCTCCTGCAGCTTTTCTCTTAAACCTTCTCTGCTCAGTTTTTGCAGCTTTCCTTGGATGATCCACATTCTTGGCTTTTTTAAACTTTTGGGGTCTCCACTGCACCTTTGGCTTTACCCTTACATTTTTACAAATTGCCCTCTCAGGGGCACACTGCTTGGCCTCCCAGGCCCTTTGCAATCGAGATGGAAGCCTTCTTACCCTCAGAATTTGTGCATTTTCCTTGCATCTAAAATCAGCACCATGTGGATGCCCCCAAGGTCAGCTGCCAGCTGGAGCAGTAGCCAGGCTTTTTTCTTTCTTGGCTATATGGGTCCAGTGCCTAGATCGCTGGGCTCTGTGAACCTGATTGTGAAGAAAAGCTTTTCTATGTTGCCGCCATTCGGGAACCTCATGTGGCCTCCCATGCCATTTGGGAGCATGGTGCTCTGAAGCTTTCTCATCTGAGAAAATTCTATCACTTTTGCAGTTTTGGGGCTGCAAAGGGTGGAGACCTGCTGCTTTCTGGGATGCCTGGTGGCCATCTTTCTTATCTCTCTGTTTCTTCTCAGCAATCAAAGTCTTAGCACTATCTTTACAATCCACAGCTTTACTGGAGTTTTTCCTCTGGCCAAACTCATAGTGTTTTAAATTATCCTGCTGGGCTCTTTGTTCTTGATTTGCAACATAGATCTGGCTAAAAGCCCCCAACAATAGCCATGCCACAGCCTCAACATTTGACTGTCTTGTAATTTCCTTTGCCAGATTAATCAGTCCATTACCCTTAATCTCAGTCTCAGGCAAAGTCTCTGGGCATGAGAAAAATGCATACAAACTTTCTGCCAAGCCATAACACACATCATAGGGAGTCCAACAACCAATGCAGTCCTTCTTCCCAGCAGAAACCTCACAAGCCTGGTCTTTACCATCAGGCTTTCTAGTCTTCTGGTCTCCTGAGCTCTGACCAGAATCTCCTCTACAGAACAACCTAAGTTGCTCCAGCTCTGTGCATCCAGGCGACATATCTGAACCTTTCCAAACTCTGCCCACAAGCCATTTCCAAAGCCTCTCGAAAAACATGGTCAGGTATAGTCACAGCAATGACCCCACTCCTGGTACCAAATTCTGTCTTAGTTACATTTTACTCATCACAGAGACAAAATACCTGACGCCTAAAGTTGGGAAAGGAAAGGTTTCTTTCTTACAGTTTTTGGAGGTTTCAGTCCATACTCAGTTGGCTCCAAGGCAGAATGGCATGGCAGGGCCGCAGTTCATGGTGGCTGCAAACAGCAAGTGGAAAACAGCAAGAGAGAGACACACACACCTTCTTCCTGCCATTACATCACATCCTCGCTCCACCCCCTAGGAGGGTGTAGCACTGACACCACCAATCCAAGCAGTAGACAATGAACCAATCACAAATGCACAATGCAAATACATGAGGCCTGGGGGCCACCGACATAAACCATGACAATGGCCCATCAAACTCACACCTCATCTGCTAGGTAAGAGTCAGAGGCCTTTTGCTGATCCTAGATCCACATGCTGCAGAAGCTGATTTGGACACTTCAGCCGGTGGCACCTTAACAAGACAGCAGGATGTGCTGGACCCCTGGCCAAGCTTGTGGCCCATCAAAAAGCCGTGGGTTAAAGGTGGGCTCCTGTGTCTGCCTCTGGGACACATAAGGGCTCTTTGTGAAATTCTGCTTCATCTGTGAGTCTGAAGCTAGCACACCCTCCTCTTAATAATCTTTCTCGTTTTCACATTTAGATATTTGCATATTCTTTTTTGGGATTTCTTCAGACCTTACTGGCTTTGGACTTCTAAGATAATTTTCCTGACTTTTAATTTTCTATGTTTCCCTCTTTCTTTAACCATAGAGGAACAACTTCATTTACTTAGTTGTCAAATCCATGTTGGATTTCTCTGTGAGGCCCCAAATGCTGCCTAGTTCCGAAACTCATTCACACAGTCCTGACTTCTCATCAAAGGTGTTTTGCTGCACAGCTATTTCAGCACACAGATATATTTCTTTCTCCTGCTTTCCATGTGGACATAGCTGTCATTTATAATGAGTACCATGCTTATCTCCTTTATTTCCAAAATCACAAGACTTGGCTACATTCCAATTACATTCTGTAATTGTAGTGTGGTCATTTCTCTGCATTATTTGTTTTCTCTAAAACTCTACACTAAGACGTGCCAGTGTACTGTGATTTAGCCTTTCCAAATTTTTGGTTAGAAATGCACTTTCTTTTCCTGAAATTCCAAAATGTCTCTAACTACACTTTATGCAAGCATTTTCTATGATGTTTACTTTATCCTAGTGATTTACTGCAGCCTTTACAAGTACGGTAAATCTTCTTATCAATTGGATTCCTTTGCATGTTTATAAAACTTCTTTGAATAATTTGTGAGTTGGCATATTAGGGTCCTGTTTGTGTGCTATTTTCCAGCTGGTTGTGATACTTTATCACCCCAGAAGTTTACCTCCCCTTTGCCCAGTCTCAGGAAGAGATAGTTTGAGGCTTCCTGATCCATTGCTTTGTCCTGTTTTCTTAATACAGAGCATAATTGCATGCTTCTATAATGCTGTTGATGACCGAGTCTGACCTGCTGAGTGGCCCTAACCTTCCCTGTCATCTCCTGGACAAAGCAGCACACTCCCTGTGGAGAAGCCCAGCCCGGTGGCCACACTTTGCCTGCTGGGGTATGCTCACTCATGCTGCCCTACTCCACGCGCTGCTCTGTCGTGAGAAGTGTGTGAATCCTCTCCTACTCTGCCCTTCCCACTCCTCCTCAGCACAAAGGGTGACCTACGTGGCCTGCTCCTCCCCTCTGCCTCACGATTAGAGCCTCCTCCTCTGTACGGTGGGAGGTTTGCGTGAGCAAGAGACATCCCAGGGAGATTTGTTCCTGAAATCTCCCTACAGATATCAAATCCACAGGAGCACAAGTGCTTTACAAAAAAGATAGAGGGGTGTGTGTGTGTGTGTGTGTCCCCAATATATGCCCTCCTGTGGACCCCAAATCACCCCTAGATTGCTTACCATACCTGGTAGAATGTGAGTGTCATGCAAATAGTTGTCACACTTTATTCTTTAGAGAATAATGACCAGGAAACATCCATGCATGTTTAGAGCAGAGCATTCTACGTTTTTATATTTTCACTGAGCCTTTGGCTGGACTCCTGCATGCAAAGCCCCTGAAGATACATTCCCTCGCACCTGCAGACCTCCCATGCAGTGCGAGTTGAGTAAATGAGTGGAATTCGGAGGAAATTTTTGAGGGAGAAAACTCACCGCTAAGGACACATTTCGTGTTTTGTTCCACTCTGGGTTCTCATGGAGAAAATGTGGTGTGTGGTTAAGAACAGAAATTAGACAGTGAAATGGCAGAACAGAATTGGGAGTGTGTGAGTCCAAGGACTTCAAAGAAACTCCTCTGCTTCACAGACTGCCCATGCTGTACCAGCAGGAAGCTTAACGAAGCCTTCAGCTCGGGCCACTGTGGCGGGCGGTAACATTAGCAAAGTTCTTTCCAACCATCAAGGAGTCGTTGGTTTGTCTTCCTGCAGTGCTGGCTGACGCTCAGCTGCCCAGATAATCACCAACACTTCCCCGGCACACAGGCCTGGGCTCCCCGCAAGTGTGGCCGAGGGTGATTCTCATAAAAATCTGGGGGTGAGAGGCCCAGTCTTGGTTTGTTTGTTTGTTTTGCTTAGTACTCCTGTGAAGAAGTCATTCTATCCACATTTACCCAGTGAAGAAACTGAATCTTGGGGGAGGTTCCTTGGGTTTCCTAAGGTCTTTGCGATGGCACAATCATAACTCAAATTCGGATCTGACTCAAACTCAAATCTCAGCTTCTATTGGAATAGCTTATGTCTCCCACCCACTCTGCTAGGTTCGCTTACGTCACCCCATGTGACATTCCCGTGGTGGTCCTGGGTTACTAGCAGCCTGCCTTACGCCTCCTCTCAGAAAACGGTAAGAGCGCATCTCTTCAGGTGACTCTGGAGCTGCCCAAAGCAGCAGCGAGCTCTCTGTGCAGTTAAAATTGGAGCACCACCCTTGCACAGCATGCCTCCGAGAACTGGCTTTCCTCTCTCGGTTGGCCGTAGTACTGTGTTATCATCTGACTAGCAGACCCGTCTGGCACCACCATTCAACTGGACCGACGTGAAAGGCACACACGATTTATGTGATAAATTAATTTTCCTAAAATTAATGCCTTCTCTATTCCTTCTAGTTTGTTCTAAACTTCTCTCTGCTCAGGCTGTGGTTCTCTCATCCCCTCTCTTGTACAGTGTTACGTGCGATGTCCCAAGCGCCTGCATACAGCTTGTGTCTAAGAACCTGCATCCCTGTACCCAGCACGCCTTTCCCCCTGGCTTCCTCAGCCTACCCCTCATCGCCCTCCTGCACACAGGACTCTTCGCTCCTCGTGCTGTCACCTTCGCAGTTTTCTTAGCAACACCTATCAGTGCCTATACAGTGAACTGCTGTCTGCCAGCCTGCCTTACCAGACTTCAGTTCTACCAACACAGATTCCCCCGTGTTTCTCGCTATGCCCTCAGTGCTGGGGGTGGCCATCCTCTTGTTTGTGATTACTGCACAGAGGGTGTTTTCAGCAAGAATGCTGTATTGTGGAGACTGTGACCTCCACTTTGCAAAAACTGAGGCTGAGAACATGAAGGGCTTGCTCAATTTCAAGCCACTAGGAGGCAAATGTTTTTGAATTTGAGCCTAAATGTTTTAGTGTGGAGAATCTACGCTCTTTGGGTGTTACGTCAAGCAGGACTCCCCAAAGCCTCCCAGTGGACTCCCGCAAGCTCCTCCCACTCCTTGGCCGTCCCTCATGCTGCGCATGCTCCTGCATCCTCACAGGTACCCTACCAGGCTCCTTCCTTGTGCTGCGATCTCCCCACTGCTCCCATTCCCATCTCTTTGGCTCCCCTGCCTTGCTGCCGGCTTCTGGCCAGGCCCGGCCTTGGCTTGCTCTAATTGCTCTCCGTGACTGCTGCCTACTGGACAGTCTCAGCAGAAAACTTCTCTCCAGCTGCTTCATCCTGTGGCCTTCATTATTGGAATCTAGAGATGGTAATAGATATCTTGGTCTTTAACAGCATTCTATGCCCATTTTATTAAACCAACACGTCACATAATCTGAGCACTGGCAATGAAAGAAAGTCTCTGTCACCTATGGCCTGGAGGTGGCTGTCCTTCTCTGTGGTCAGTTTTGGGCAGCTACTGTAAAATGTTAGGTAACCAGTGCTTCCGCTGTCACCACACACATACTTTAGTGCTGTGGGCACCTCAGTTTCCAAACCCGTGCCCCTCCTTAGCAGAGTGACCTCGTCTGTGAGCTGCTTTCCTGGTCACATGGAGCCGCACTGTCCCATCTTTCTCCTGGCTGCTCTTAGGTTTTAACTAAATGACATTCTGTAAAACTGTAACTTTACAATTCCAAGAAGGGACTGCATAGCCTTCATCTCTCCATCATAAACCCGAATTTCCTCTGCTTTGGAGGTGAAGAAGGACGCTCTCAAAGGAACATTCATCCAAGTATCTGCATTTTAGATGATTCCCTCTTAATGATACATAGCACGCAAATCTAATTATTGTCCTAAAGAGTTCTATAATCATGTTCCTATTTTCTCTTCAAAGAAGATGCTTCTAAAACATCTAGTTAACACCCCAAATCAAGGCCAGGATTCTTAATTAATGCCTAACAGTTTTGAGATTCCTTTAATGTCTCCACGTGTTCTTTCTTCCACCCTGGACCCCATGCCTCCCTCACCTCTCTTGATGAAAGCTCTTCCTCGCAGTTTTGTGGCTTATCTCAGTTCTCCTGCTCCTACCATGGAAACCTGCATTGCCCTCCTTCAATTCCCGCATGCTAGTGCCGTAGGGTGATCTTTACATTCTGACCATTCCAAGACTCCGAACTCCACTGTCTAAAGGATGGTACTTGTCTGCCCCAGTCTCAGAAGTGCTGCATGTTCCCTGTTTCTGCTAAGCTTCTTTCTTTGCCGAGCTTGATTAAAGTGTAAACTCTGTGTCTCTTTCAGTTTTGCTCTCTTTACTCCTCTTTTCTTTGTTTATTTTCAGTTTGTTCAGTCCTTGCCAGTTTTCAATCCACAACCCCACACCCTGCTTTTCCATCTTCAAGCAGAGCAGAAGGCAGGGGAGGATGCTGGGCATCAGCATTCGAATCTCTTCACAAGTTCCCGCTCTTGCCTCTGCCTGCCTTCTATCATCACCCAATTCCTCCTCCCAGTCACTCTCAGCGCTGCCAGTGCTCCCAGGCCCTCTCCCCTCCAATCACTGCCTCTCCAGCCTGCACTTCTACAGTGTCCTCAGGGTCCCGGACCTCGGGTGCCCATGTCGGGTTACAACATTCTGCATCTTGTTGTTTGGTCTTAGGGCCTAAAAGCAAACACACACCCCACCTGGGGGGAGCATAAGAAGCCACTTTCCTTGCAGTTTGTTTGATTACAAATCCTAGGCTGGTACAGATTTCTTTACTCCTTTAAATTAGCATAATGGAATTGGTAAACGAGCAGATTTAGCAGTAAATTCTACATCCCTTGACAAACTTCTGTTTAATCCCTACAGCTATGGTGTCAATTGGGTCAAGCAGTGGTATTGCCAAATTAGCATTTCATTTAGAAGAAGAAGCCCACGCTGGAATCTTCTCTCACATCTGTTTTCCCAGCCCAGTCACTTGGCAGCCTGGGACTATGATGAGGGGCAGTCGTGTGGTAATAGCTTGGAGAAGCTGCTCACTCCTGCAGATACACGACTCTCCAAATTAGCTGCTGAGGGTAAGACATAAAGCACAAGAACAAAGGACTTCTCTTCTGAATATCATGCCAGGGTTTCTAATAGTCATGCCATCTCAATCCTTTATGCACTCCAATGAGAACTTAAAATGCACATAAAACCCATTCGGTTAGTTGATTTTTTTTCTGAAATCTGCAGCTATTTTCTTCATAATTGTTTAATTTGTTTTCTTTCCCTCTTTGATGATTTATTTATGTCCTCCTCACCCCAATCCTTTCCTGTCCAGTACTGTCTAAAGACTGCCCTATCCTCTTTATTAAATCAGCTGTTCTGAGTACAAAGATACATTGAGAATAGTGCAGCATTTTAAAGAAAGTCTAGGAAAGCAAATTCCTCCTTTGCACCTCTGTAAAATTGTAAGGGATGTAACGTCAATCTGCGACCATTACGGCCTGGAAATCACCCCTCCCATCAATAGTGAGGCAGTGTCTGCACCTGGCTTGTCTGTGACCATCATTCTTAGAGGAACAATGTATCAACCTTCATATTTTGTAAAAACTCTGCATTGCATTGCATTCCAGGACAGGTGGCTGTTTCCCTGAAATTTATTAAAATGTTTTAGAAGTCACTTTGGCCTGTGCCCTCAAGACTTACCAATGATCTCTTGAATAACATGGTGATTAACTCTGCCACGCATATGATATCTCACTTCAGCCAAAAGAAATGAACAGTTATTCACATTTGTATCTGCTACATCATGTGCTCTGGTGATCCTGATGATACCGATTGATTTTTACGCAGAAAACTGGGCTCTATAAATAAACCCGTGTCCTGACGTGAACCTTTGTCTATGTTCCATCCACACACTGTGAGTCATCCTTGGTTTTCTCTCCCTCTCTGTCCAGGGGCTCTGAGGAGAGCTCATTTTCCCAGAAGGGTGCTTTGGACTATAGTCATTAGAAAGATGTGAGAATTCATCCAACTTTGCCAGCTTTGAGGCTTAGTTTTAATCACTGCTAATGAAGGTAATGATTTAGTGGGTGGAAAAATGAGTATTAGAAAGAATGATTAGACTCTTCATGAGTTTCATAACCAATCTCTACGGAAGCTTATTCTGTGTCTCTGCTGATCCATTTAATTCCATGTTTGGAAATTATCCCTGAGAATAAAGAGATATTGAAAAAAAAAACCAAGACGTACGCAGGCTTTCTTTAATTTCTCTTTTTTAAGTGAGTCTCTAATATATTAGTATCATCCCTCCCTTTTTCAAAACTACTTAGCCTGCCATTAAGGTTAGAAATTGCTAGTATTTATTGCCAAACACAGGAATTTCTGGATAATGATGAACTGTTAATGTTCTAGAGACTCTGTGAGACATTTAGAAAAGCAATAACACAAACAAAACCTACCAGCAGCATGCCCTCAGAGCAAATGGAGATGAACCACTGCAGACCAAATGAATAACAGCTGATCCTGTGACAGCATGTGAGAGAAGATTCCTCCTGTACCCTACTAGGCCTCTCACAAATCTCTCTCTCGCTAACAGACTTCTCAAGTAGCAGGAGACATCAGAAAGAGTAGCCATGACCCAGCTGAGCAAAAATAATGAATACAAGATACCTGATTTTAACACCTAATAACTCAGCAAAAAAAAATGCCAGGCCAGCCATGAAGGGCAGCGTTTATGGGAAACTCCTTTGCCAGGGTGCTCATCATGTGCCGGGAAAGGGATTGCTCTGGGCCCGAGAGCCGGGGTGCTCTTTAACCCAGGGAAATAAGATCTGCGCAGTGGCCATGAGCCCAGGGTCTTTGGCGCTCTGTCATGGGATTGGTGAGCAGAGACAGAAATGTCACCTCGGGGGCTTGCAGGTGACCCTGGAGTTGACACAATTTGAATAAGGAAAAAATTGAATTTTTACAGGCTTTTAAACAAGCTGGATTTGTCTCAGGAGCTCTTTGTTAAGGCAATGTGTTGCTCGTTTGGTGGAAAAAGTCTTTATATCCATAAAATATAAATATGTGCAACTTTGGGCTACTTGACCCAATGTGCAAACAGCTGTGGTTTGTTCTTTTATATATCAAAGACTAATTTTTGAAATTTCTCTAACCTCAGACAGATCAAAATTATAAGGGAAATGCTTTCTAGAATAAGAAAGCAAATTATAAATTCTTGAATTGAAAGAATTTAAAGTCTTCAAGGTGAGGACATGATGTTTTCCACAGCATGAATGAATACAGAAAAGCCAGTGCTGGGACTTTATTAAAGGAAAAGTATGTTAAACACAAGTGAGAATTAAAGCTGCATTTTGTCACAAAGTAGAACTGAGCCCGTTTCCCTGTTTCAGGAAGAAGACTGGAGGCCTCGGGGAAGTAAAGGAGCCAGAGACTTCGATGGAGGCCCGAGGGGGCAGGGGTGGGGCTGCTGCTCAAACCTGTGGCAGACGCCTTCTACAAGAAGAGTCAGATAGGCACATGCATTTCTGGGTATTTCCACAGCAAAGCTAATGATTCTGAATACACTTTTGGTCAGGTGCATTGTATGCTAGAAGTTGGATTCTATTGGAAATAAGATTTTCACCAAAATTTTGGTTTTTCAAGATGAGCTTAGTGGATCAAAGACCACGGACCAATCCACTGAAGTTTGGAAAAAACAAACCTCATAAAAACTACCTTATCTGGTCCCAGTTGCTAAGGGCAGGGTGGAAAACCTCACTATTTCATTTTGGAGAACAGCTACTTGAAATTCTGAAATTGCCTTTACAATTTTTTTGTTGACATCAAAGAAAAACACAATAGTTTGCACGAGTTCAATTATCCGACTACTTTGAGTGTCTATGAATAAACTATCCATGATTGCATTTCTACATTAAGGAGTTTATGCTTCTGGGATTCAGGCTGAATCTGGGAAAAACGTTATTAGTACTTTGTCCCTTTATTTCTTTGTTTCTAAATTTTGAAATTGTACTGTATTTGATCTTCTAGTGGTTATAACTGTTCAAATACAGCGAAACATGGTATCTTAACATTTACAAAATAAAACCATCACACGTGTATAAGTGCACATATATAATATATGAATGTTTGCTTTTATAAACAAGACCGTGAAGCAGTAAGTGATGACTAGGGTATTGCTTTGGCTGTTCTTCAAAAGTGAAAAAGAGAAGCAAACGTAAATCATGTATCATCCATATCACAAGATCAGTCACTTACTGATTATCTTCATTGTTTGGTGTTTGATCCCTGGGGCTTTAAGTGTTATTGCCAAGTTTTCTGTGGTACAGTGTAATTTTTCAGCATTCCATATGCTTCTAAGGAGATAATCTTCAATTTATGCATCTCTTGACAATACACATTTTTGTGATTTTGGTAGGTTTAAATTAAAATAATAAATATCACTATATATGATGTTCATCTGGAAAATGGTTTTTGGCTGCAAACTGAAGTACATAGCAACAAAAAAGTAGAATTAGATGAACAGGATTACACTGAACTAAAAGCTTCTGGGTAGCCAAGAAAACAACAGAATGGAGAAGTATGCTATGGAATGAGAAAATATTCCAACTTTTTGGAATAAGAAAATAATATACAACTTATATGTAACACAGCTCAATAGTAAGAAAACAACTCAGTTTTTAAAATGAAAAGGGAATCTGAACATTTTGCAAAAGAAAATGTACAAATGGCCAAAGGTATATGAGAAAATGTTCAACATCATTAATCATGAGAGAAATGCAAATTGAACCACAATGAGCTGTCGCTTCACACCTGAAAGAATGGCTATTATTAAAAAACATGAAAGACAAGAGCAGCCACCAAGTGCACAGAGAAAAAGGAAGCTGGCATGGTGCTGGTGGGAGTGTAAATTAGTACTTCAATTACAGGACATGTTACAGGTTCCTCTGGCACTAAAAATAGAGCTACTGTCTGATTCATCAGTCCCGCTCCCAGTAACGCAGGACAAGGAAATGAAGGCAGTGCCCCAAAGAACTAACTGCACACCCCTGTTCTCTGCAGCACTAGTCACAGGGCCAACACGTCAGAGGGCAGGATTAAGGAAATGTGGTATAGACCGGCAGTGCGACGCAAAGCGCTCAGCTGGAGAAGGGAAAGCTCCTGCCATCCGCGTCCACACAGATAACCTAGAAGGCTCCGTGTTCAAAGAACCGAGGCAGGTCCAGAAATGCGGAGACCACGGGACCCTCTCAATGGAGCAACTCAAGACTGGAGCTTACCGATGTTGAGGAAGGACGATGGTTACTCAGGGCCGGAGCTCAGGGACAGAGAGAAATTATTGGTCAAAGGATGCAGCATTTCAGTTCCCTAGGAAACTAAATTTAAAAGAATATTGTTCTACAAAGTGATCATAAATTAATTAATTAATTAAAATTGACACAAACATATCTGATAAGTGAAAAATAGAGTATTTCAAAGAGGTTACAAAGTCTGAAATTGTTTCTAATGTGTCTTAGTATTTGTAACTCACAGCAAGTCATTAGAGCGAGGCTTTATTGTGTGACACTTCTATCTTAACATTTACAAAATAAAACTCTATCACCCATACATGATCATACCTGACACTTGTATGATCCATGTGCACACATCCAGTCAGTGGACCAAGTGGCGATTTCTTTACTTTCAGAGGTTTTAGTTTATATTTGTGATGCATATTAATTACATTCAATATGGGGGATTGCCACACAGACATACAACCTCTTGACCCTTTTACTTTTCCTCTTGCACTCCCTCCTGAGGCCCCACTCCCCAACTCCATTCCCACTTAATAAGGAGGAAATAAAAGGTCAGAAGAATGGTGACCAGTGGAAGGATGGGAAACGTCACTGCAGTGTGACAGGCAGGGGGAGGATCATGCGGTCAGCGAGCTCTACTAAGAAAGGCCGCTGAGCTCGCCTTGCCTCCTGGGCTTCCTGTCCGGGACTCCTCTGCCTGGAAGGCTTTCTCGTGATGGGCCCAGTCGTGCCTTTCCACACCCGACAGCAAGCCCTGCTCTGGACTCTGCCTTACCTCAGGCAACTCGCCTGCGCTTCGTTCCAAGGCACAGCCACGACCTCTGTTCATGATGACCACGCACTTCACTGTGCAGACCTGTGCTCTGTCGTCCCTGCTGATCCTCTTCCTATGCTTATCCCCTCAAGGTGCCTGGCTGAAAGGTAAATGACTCCTGTTCTTCCAGCCCACAGGTCCCTGAAGAACTTTAGCATCATATGCATATTCACACTTCCTTCTCGGCATTCTTCTGGGATATCTAAAAGCCTCTTGATGGAGCAAGCCCTAATAGGACTAAATGCTACCCTCCATCTCTCTGTTTACTCTTTACTCCGCGCTGCTCTTCCCATTTCCCCTGAGTGCAAGTTCATCCTTACTTCCTTAGGCCAGGGGTCTTGGATTAGTAGAGGTGGGTCCAGAAAGAAGTGAGCCATGGGGGCCCCTTTCCTGGGGATACAACTATTGCTGAAATTTCTTTCAGCATTCTGGTCTTCAAGCTCTGACCACACATTGATCAGTCTCTGTAGACAGCATTCCAGGCTTTCTCCCTGTCTCCACAATTTTCCAAACTCTACCTGCACACCAGTCCCAGAGGTCTCTGAGTCACATGCTCAGGTATAATCTGGTATAGTCAGAGGGACGATTTCCCCTTCTCACCTAACTTTCTTTACTACTCAATGTTCCCATTTCTGGGCAAAATATACCACACCCACAGTTTAAAATGGGGGGGGGTATTGCCTTATCATTTGGGAGGATCCAGTCAATGGTTGGATGACTTCAAAGCAGAACTTCATGATAGAAGGGGGTGGTAGACAAAGCAGCAAAGAGGCAGGACACTGCTTCCTAGTAGCCAGGAGGAGAGGACCAGGAAGAGCTCCACCCTTCAAAGCACACCCTGGCAACATGCCTGGAGCTGGGTCTTATCCTACAGTTTAGTAGTAAGCTCCTGACAAAACAGGAAGAAAATAGATGACATTACCGCCACACAGGAAAAGACAGCTAGGAAGTTGTGTGTGAGATGTGTGCAGCATCCCTGAGATGTGTGCGTGGAACATGCAGTTATCATGTGCAAAGACTGCCTCGGGTGTGGCAGTTGAAGGAAGTTTATTTTTGTGATAGAGATCTATTGATATTTTCATTGTAATTTATATTGGAGTTTATTTCTGATGCTATGTTTTAGGTATTACAAGCAAGTATCCAGTTGATGTGAAAATGTTGATGTCTCTTCTAAACATACAACATCTACTAAGACTTTAACAATTTATTTTATTGATATTTTATGTTCCTGTTAGCTACACACTGTATAATATAATAAGAACCTCCTAAGAAAAGATCAGGACCAATGAGATGCCCAGGAAGTCCTATAAAAAGATCAGGGAAGCAAAAGATATGTATTGTCAGTGCAAGTGATGTGTGTATATGGAATACACTGTTACCATTTGTGCAGACTTCCTTAGGTGTGATAATTGAAGTAAAAATTATTTTTTGTAGAGCGCTATTAATGTTTGCATTGTACTCTATATAGAGATTTATTTCTGATGATTTTTAGACTTTGTGTACCAAAAACAGTCAATACTGAAAATTTTGATGCATTTTTAAAATAAATAATATATTTTAAAATTTCCATACGTTACTTTTGTGATTTTGTTTTTATTAAGTACTCATTATTTAATATAATAAAACTCATAAAATTAAAAATTAATAATTCACCAGTAGAATCCAATGTAAACAAAAATAAAAGTCCAGCACAGAAATAAACTGTGCTTCAATTGTCACACCCAAGGCCATCTCCACACACGACAACTTCATGTTCCATATGTAAGTATTGCTTACACTCATAGCACATATGTTTTCTCTTCCTGTACTTTCTTGTAGGGCACGGCTGACATCTTTTTTGTGTTCCTGTTGTCACAGTAGGTCTTTGTGATGCTATACCTTCCTGTTCACCTATTAGCTTACCAATGTGCTCCACAATTATTTTCTGTAGTTCCCTGGGCAGAAACATTTTATTTTTCCTCTGTTGTAAATGATCTCTTATGAGCGCCAGTCCCAATTCTCTAAGAAAGTATCTCCATGATATTTTGCAATTGTTAGTTTCTTTTTAAACTATCCAACTATTTATGCCACACATGTTTAGAATCCAGTAACATACAGTGATTGGTCAGTGCCTTTTGTTTTGAGTGACATCTTAGTTGCAGCACAACCCTTCAACAACATCTACCCCAACTTTCCTTTTGTTGTTGAAAGTTTCCATCTCAGGCTTCCACTTAGTGGAGGCTTCCCTCTCAATATTTCCATTATGATGAAGTGTTTACATCAGCAGTACCAGTTTGGTCTTCTTTGCTACATATGAAGACAATGTTATATCTTTCTAAAAACACAAAAGTTGTACTATACAATTCTCTGTTTTGAAATTACAACATTTCATTTGAAATTTCTGCTTTGTTCCTGCATACCATTCCTGCATTGGTCAACTTGTGCTCTGTTAGCAAGTATAACATCAGTCAGAAACTGGTGAACCAATTGTCAAGTGTCACATTCTGCTTAGTTTTGGAGATGGGAGCAACAAGTCTGTTCACTACATCATTTGGTTTATTACTACACAAATAAGGACCTGTCAGCCATGTTTTGGTATAAATTTCTAAATTGAAAGCATAATAAGTCTTCACATCTACAAGGACACAAATTTTATGTCATATTTTGACACATCATTTGTCCATATCTTTTGCATTCCTGCAATCACCATGAGAAATCCCTGCTAAGTACAGTTGACCTATGAATACTTTCAGTTCAGCTAGTGAGGTGTCATAATAAATACATATTTGAACATGGTGATTGGTGCATACAGAGCATTTTATTTGCATTTCAGCCTTTGTGTATTTCACAACATCTTATAGTATTTTGTCTGTTGCAGCATTCCAACATTGAATGGCAGTACTGGCATTTTGTCCAAAGTGTCTTACCCCTACCAAGAACTTTAGTATATTTTTGGACCTAGTTCTAACATTGGATTGTTCCATTTGGTTGTGTGGCCATTTCACAACATCTTGCCTTGTCAAATATGTACTAACATTGCAGCTTTTTTGTCATTTTAATAAAGGATGTCTGCATCCCCTGTGTCTGTATGAGTTGATTCTTACTCAATTTCACTGCCACAGAAACTTTAGTTCACATGCCCAATGTTAAAGTCATCATCATCATCAACCACACCACCCTTACGTTAGGAATCCATGTGTTTTTACCATAATTGGTCATCTTCATTATCCATGTATGAGTATTCACTTTTGACTTCCTCCAAAATTTGAAAATCTGATTTTTCATGTACCATTGTACTGAATTTGACTACTTCCACCAGAAAAATCAAAAGAAACCTTAAGAAGAAATCCTGGAGTCATGTGGGTCTGTTGTTAAGGTAAACATGCTCAGGTAAATGTACACAAAATCAGTTAGAGTATAAGGTGGGTACAATCTCATTTTGTCAATTTTTCACACATGCACACCCCTTGCCATTCATCACACCATATCCTACAGAGAAAGATTCTGAGACAGATAGCTGGATATTATAATGCTAAATTCCAAATTTATCATACAAAGGTAAGGGGTGGGTCTGTTGGACCCAGTCTTATGCCCCATCTGAGGAAAAACAGTGAGACCATGCCCACTGGAAATATGAAACTCAGTTCCTGGTATATATCTGTATGGCAGACTTTAGATGGATGCTATCCATTTTTTAAAGGTTGCTACTCAGATATAGTTCCGCAAATGATCGTTATTTAGTTGTTTAAGAAAATTCTCATAAAACAATTTTTCATGAGGCCTTATGCCTTAAGACTTTGCCTCCACCACAAAATACAAGACACTTCGTTAAATGTATACAAAAAGAATATAAGCACATTTTTCTGAGTTTCTCCATCTGTTCAATAGTTCTACTGAAGGCAGAAAAACCAAATACAAGATTCACATATCTTTTTAATGAAGTTTGCCCTCTGTCATATTCTGTACATCATAAACTTATTCCTTATTTCCAGAAAAATCTAAATAAAAATTATAACAATCACAAATACACATGGAGTAATCACTCCATGCCCAGGCCCACTTTCAAGGACTTCATGCTGATAATCTTTCTTAATTTTTAAATCAATGCTTTGAGGAAGGCAGTATCATTTTTTTAACTTTTCTAAATTAAAGAAACAAGTCCAAAGAGATTACTTAAATTTCCCACAACCCTGTAGATACTAAGTGAAAGAATTGGGGTGTAGGTACAGGTTTTATGCTTTTTGATCACTTCTCTAGAGTAATGAAAAGTTCTCATTAGACTTCACTAGGAATCCCTCACTCTGCCCTTCCCTGTAACTCGCCCTGGCTCTCTAGAGATGTCTGCTGGCAGTGGGCTTTACCACCGTGGCACGTTCTCAACACAGAAAGTCCCTGCGCTGAGGCAGAAGATAGCAGTGAAATTTGAGAACTGCATGGAAGAAGTCACTGATCTGAGTCCCTTGTTATTAGCATACTTTTTAAACTGTAAGATGATCAGTGTGGGCCAGACCCTAAGAAGACGATAACCCCACATATGGGAGGACCTACAGGTACCACAAAGGGCAGGATTCACCTTGCTGATAATTAACCTGCTGGGGGAATAATCTTTAGATGGGGCTGGAAATGGAGCTCAATGGCAAAGCATAGATGGCCTCCTGGTTTTAATCTCTGTTACCACAAAAAGTAAAAATATATCTGTAAGTTTAAGAAATTCAAGAGGAGTAAATATTGCTTAAGTAATTGTTTTGATAAGTGAAACAAATACACAAGGAATTGTATATTTGTTTAATTCAGCATTTATGAATTAAATTGTATTTGGGAGAAGACAAATAGAGACTAAGGTACTACAGAGCGACCTAAGATGAAGCACTCACAGAGGGCAGCCCTGGTTTGGGCTTCAGGCCTGGGATTTTACTTGCAGTCCAAGGGTGTTCTTCACCTGGCTCTGAAATCAGGCACTTATGAACACAGGCCACTGTGCCACAGGGGAAAGGCAGAACAGAACAACTCCTTAGAAATGAAAATGGTTTGGCCCTTACATTTACATCTGGCGCAGGCAAAGTATTGATTCCATTTCAGGAAAAGATTAGATTACTCTGAGATCTTGACAGATTCCTCAAATTCTCCTGTCACCTACAAATGCAAACTTGGGAAGACTTGTCCAGAGGAACTGACCATGAATGAAATACTCTTCATGCCTGTGAACTGGTTCTAAAAATTCTCTGTTACAAAGTCATGCTAAGAATTTTATCTAGCCTAAACATATGATATAGGCAGCACTATATATTAACTTTCCTCTCTGCATATAGATAGATACTTCTGCACATTATGTATGCATAGAATATGTGTGTACTACATGGTATTCTAATGGCTAAGTTCATGTGTCTCCTAAGCTGAGTTAAAGGCTTCACAGCTGATAACATGATATTTCTTGGTGCTTGTGAGGGATGTGAATAGCTTGGCATTTGAATCAGTAAGCTGAGTAAAGACCATCTTCACTCCTCAGCATTTGTGGGCATCAGCCAATCTTCCTAAGACCCAACTACAACCAGAGATGGAGGGAGGTGAAGCTGCTTCTGTTTGTGCCTGTTGGGCTGGGCTGCTCATGTTCATCTGCGCTGGACAACTGTGATCCTGGTCATCTGAGCCGTGGACTCAGTCTACAGCTCACCAAGCAGGGCCCAGGCCCCAGCGTGCGGATGGCAAGTGCTGGGACTGCCCAGGCTCAGGGCCAGAGACCACGTCCTACCAGTGCTTCTCTGTTATAATCACAGATGGGTAAGGAAGCTGATACCAAGGTGTCTTCATGATATATAGTGTGTATCTAGATACATAAATACCTAGATACATAAATATCTGTGCATTTTATTAAAACTCCTTTTTACCTCTTACTGAGAAAAATTCTAACATTTGAAAAAATAATCAATGGGTCCGCATTTCTATAGACAGGCAAAGGCATCGAGGATGGAGTCCTCGAACAAAGACTAGAAAGGTGTTCACACAGCTTCCTGCATGAAAGGTGAGTGGATCCGCGGCACCACCAACGCTAGCAGGACCAGATTCCCTGTAACTCCTTGCTTTCTGGGGAGACAGGAGGAAGGAAGTCACGTGGTCTCTGTTGACAGCTTTTGAAATACAGTTTACAATAAATCCTGACTTGTGATTGAATCACTTGGTTGCCTTATTTTTCAAAGAAACAACTATTTTAATTAGAGGACACATTCACAGTATTCAAATATCAACAGCAGTAAATCTAAATAAACATACAGAGAAAAAAGCAGAATTGTGTAGCAAATTGAGACATTTTCAATTTAAAAAATGCATAAGAATAAAGTGAGCTAGGCAATGTGTGGCCACAAAATGTCATTAACAAAGCAGATTTTAATAAAAATGCTCAAGTCATTGTGAAGTATTCTTACCAGTATGGTGAGGTTGTGACTGCTAATGTGAGTGAGCAGAGCTGTAGATTCTAGCAATGAAGAAAAGAATTTCCACAGCAAAAAGTAGAAATAATTGGCAGGAGAAACTTTCGCAGCTGTTTATAAGTTGCAGATTTAATAACATAGGCTGCATGCATTTTCTTTCTTATATAAAATTTCTGATTATGTTTGCTGACACAGACAGGTAGAAACATTGAAAGATGGGATAAAACCCAAGTCATCAAACTTATCTTTTTTTAATGTCATCAAATCTACTCTTTGAAAAAGGCATATACTGAAATCCACACGTCTTCAAATATGGTATTTCAATGGCCAGCAGAGACGGTGAAATGACACCCAGGATTTGGAGGCTTATATGGGGGAGCAAGCAGGAAGCACAGAGGCAGAATGGCTTGTCACTTGGCACTGGTTTATACCATGTGCATCGTAGTGACAGCTATGCCTCACGGTGACTGACCCTTTCTAAGAGACAGGAGCACCTGGGTACAGAACTGGGACTATTATCTGAGAAACTAACAAACTAAAGTACACTGACAGGGCGGTGGGGGGACATTTTCTGCTACAGTACAAAGCCACATGAAATTATGCATTGTTTTTGAAAAATTATGAAAATACAGATTTCACAAAATAATCACCCAGCTTGATTACTTTGTGTTGAACAAAAGTTTACCTAATTCAAAATATGAAGTCAAGTCCCAGTCTAGACACCATAACAATTTCACTTTTGGTGATCATATTTTGTTTCATTGAAAAAACTGTATATTTTACATTCTGGAATTGTTAAACTACCCAGTAACGGCTCAATGAATATGGTACCAAATATTAAATATTTGAGGGCTTACATAAAAGAGGTCAGTTGTGCAGAGAAACACACCTCTACCTTCATCATGCTAGGATCTCAGTCAGGCCTGAGCCCTCGGGAAGCCCGGCAGAGAGCTGGTTCTGCTTCAGGAGCTGATCACACCCCAGGAGACTCACATCCCAGCAGAGATCCAAGGCCTGAAACAGCAACTTGAACCCAACAAACTGGACCAACACACGACAAACTGATTTGTGTTTTAAATCAGTAGTCAGAAACACTTTAAGAAAATGTGTACAATTCCCATTTCATAGTTGCAATTAACACAAACTATTTCTCAAAACCACCCAAAGTAGTAAATTGTGGTATTTCTAGTACGTATTTATTCCTTGAATGTAAACTCTCTTAACATGCAATATTCGTCATATTTGTGCTGGAGTCAGATCATGAATAATTACAATAAGTACTGCATTTTTGCAGTGTATATGAATAAAATACACACTGTTGATTTAAATTCTTCTAAATCCTTTTTTCAGGCGTTGTTGGTTTCAGTCCCAAAATGAAACTCAAAATGGTATCAGCATAATTGGTATTACTATAAATAGGGCACTTGTTAGGACTAAATAAGCAGGACCAATTAGTTAAAATGCTGAGGGCATTAGGTTAATCTCTTCATCAAAAGGAATGTAGGACCTGAAAGAGCAAAAGATGCCTAGTGAAGAAGAACATGCTGAGATACTTTAGGTTGAAAATAAATTTTGTAAGAAAAATGAAAAATACATGATTTTTAAATCATTTGAAAAATACAGCCTACATTCAAGTGTAGAGGTGTTTTACAGTTACTATCTGAAGATTAATTTCCCCTCATAATAAGATTTCCAAAGCTTAAGAAATTAAAATATCTTAAATCTAAAGAAAAAGATAAAAACTCCTAGGGGTCAGTTTCCTTTACACTCGGCAGCTCTTTAGATCGGTGCCAACACTTGTCTTCCCTGCTGTCAGGAGTAATATAAGTTGCATTTCCTTCAATATTTTTTCTGATTTTCCAAAGCAACCTTGAAAGAATGGCTATAAAGCTTTATAAAACATACACCTCAGTTTTAAATTTAAAAAATAAGTTGTTAAATTCCTTAGTACTTAATTGATTTTAAGATAATTTCTTAAAACAGTTTTTACTTAAACAAATTCCATCTCATTCACAGTAGTTGCCTTTTTTCTATTTCAGGATGTCCTGAGAGAAAGAGCTAAATCACACATGCTGACAGCCCATTTCAGTGTCGGAAAGGTGCACATATTGAGAAAGGTCTATCATATGTAATTTTCATTATCTTGCAATTAAATATACATCCATACGTACATATGCAAGCCTCCTTACTTAGGTGTTTGTGATGATCGCAAGAGCTACATTCTGAGGAATGTGTCACCTGGAACGTCAGCACGGTGCTGACCTTGCACAGTGGATGCCCACTGCCTGGGAGAGGTGGGCCAGTCATGCATGGTGGCCTCTCAGTGCTGTGAAGAGATGCAGTGAGCACAGGTCCTCTGGTACACAAGCACACACATCCCAATTTTACAGTAAAATTGTTTCAGTTAGTATGTGGCATACAACATAAAGTAGTGATGAAATGGAAACATATAGCATGGTAAACACAAGAACAAGTGACATACCCATTTATTGTCATTATCATGTGTCACCTCTTGTCCATAATCCTGGGTGCTATGCTTTCATGATTGGTGTACAGCACATGAGTTTACACTTGCATCAACACAAACACATGTGTGACATGTTCTACTATGTTATTAGCATGGTTGAGACATGACTAGAGGACAGGATTTCCAGCTGCCTTACAACCTATGGGAGGACCATCAGCCCAGACTGCCACTGACCAGAGCACTGCTGTGCACATGGCTGCATCTGCAAGGAAGCTTCTCTGGAGCTGTGCTCGCCACCTCCTGCAACTTGACAAGGAGTCTCCCCCGCTGTGCAACCTGTCAACCCCTCCCCATCCCCAGGCTTCCTGACTGCTGCGATTTGATTTTGTCACAAGTGGGCGGGCCTGAGTTCATTTCCCCTGCTGCCTTCATTTAGACTAAGTTAAAAAGAATCAGACCTACAAAAACGAATTTCATTCTTTCTCTCCATTCCCTGTGTTTGGAAGCTAAAACCCCTCCAGTGCCCACCCTTGTGACATCTGTCTGTGCTTCCCCAGGGCGGCTCAGAGTCACTGGGGCAAAGGACTGGAAAGGAATGTTCCTGTCAAGTTCCTGGTGTCTATTTAGAAACTGAAAATTATCCAACACTTTGCAGAGCAAAGATCTTCAAATCTACTAAGCACCTAGAAATATTTTAAATATGAATGTCATCAACCTCTACAAATCAAAGCTAATCAAAGAGTTAAGGGGTGGAATTTGATCTTAATAGTAAATCAAGATGGCATCCATTAGAAATAGCTGACACAAACTGATTTAATTTATGCATATATATAATTACATTAAAAGTGTGTCCAATTTGATTTTTGCCCCTCAGTGGATTTTCCCTAATGGATGCTGGTCTGCTTTGAAGCTCTGAATGTTTTCTTTTTTTTTTTTAATCCATCTGGAATTTTTTTCTCCATTTTGAGGGAATGCTGCTGTTCTCCACAATTTACTAAACAGAAAGTAACACAATTTAAATTGCATACCTGTTTTAATCCTAGCACTGCACTTTGATATGAGGTAAAACCTACAGCAGAATTCTACACTATTTCTGCATGGAGGGGTTTCCACAATTCAGTGGTAGGTGAGGGACAAATAATAAGGGTCATGGACCTCCGACCTATGGCTCAACTTATTATTGGGAGAGGATTTCATGGGAGAGTCTGGGGGAAAAAAATTGACCCACCACATGACCCGGAAGCACTTAGCAGTAGAGCACTTCCTCCCTTCACAGAAGTCCTTCCTGTGTTCCTAGAATGTCCTGAGAGCTACAATATTTTAACCTCCTAGCTCAGAAGGTTGGCCTATAGGTGCAGTACATATGCAGGTAGACAGTTTTGGTTTTGAATTCTCAAAGTAAAAGTTGCAATAGATTCACTGATAAACAGGGAGTTTGTAGAGTTTTCATCTCAACACACACACCTGGAAACAACACGTGATGTTACAGTAATGGTGAATCCAAGCATTATTGAAAAATGCAGCATAATATGAAAGTATTGTGACTTGTATTGATAATGCCCAAAGGTACTGCTAATGGTCCTGAGGTTTGTTCTCTGTAAAACTGAAAGGGATATGCAGGTCAATTAGGGGTGAAAGTCAATATGCACAGTTGAATCATGACCAGCCCCACACTCCCAGAAGAGATGTTATTTTTTCTCAGTTCAGTTACCTTTTTGGCCAACCACATTCTGAAAATACAGCACAGTGCAGCAAGATCTATTGAGGGAAAGAAAGAGGCCACATTCAAACCATTTCTATTGCAGTATTTTACTATAGAGTGGTTTTATTTTAAATTAGAGATATTATTATCTAACCATCCCTAACTGATAAATTTTATCTGCCTGTGTGTGTATAGCAGAAAACATGAGGACTTCCATACTACCTCTGTGTCCAGACATGCTGGGGATCGTGGGACGTGGGAGACATCCATAAAATATTTACTTTCCTCCTACAAATGTTTATGATCCTCATGAATTTGATGCACAGGCCATTTCAGTTAGTAAACTTGATGAAGAAAACTTTATGACACTTGTTAGTTTGCCTAAATAAGGAAGTTGTAAACTTTCCATCCAATCTCTGGACCTTTGTTTCTACAGCTGTCTTACAGGTAGCACTGGGAAATTCTGTGTACTGTTATTCAAGTTTCTCTTTATAATTAAGATCAAGACGAGATGGAGTTTTATTACCCTGTACTATTTAAAGTTGTACAGAAATCATTGTTTTTCCTTAGTTTCCAAGACTGTCAAGTTTTAGGAGTGATTTTCATATCACTCAGACAAAAATCAGCTGAAAAACTACCCAAATTCCAAGAATGTTGTTTTCCATCAAGTCCTCTTAGCAAAATCATGTTCTATTCCTGGAGACAATTAGAGTGCAACATAGAACCTGAAAAACCAAACCACAGTGTTCATGGGTGGGAGAGTGTCTGTGGACCTCCTAAAAAATACTGAATACTATGCTAACTATGTTACGTATTTAAAACCTCACAGAAATGTCCAAGTCAGAAGCAGGTGGCCTGATTTATAGATATGGAAACTGAGGCCCATTTCTTTCTGGTTTCCACAAATATTCCGACTCATACTGTAAAAAATGTATGATAGAAGGGGTATATGGCGGGTTCCACTATAGGAAAGAACACAGGTCAGACCTCAACCCAGTAGCACAGATCTTTGTGCAATGGCCTCCTGGAGAGGGGAGCTTTACAGAGGTGGACTCCTATGGGAGGTCATAGTGACTAGCCCTCATGTCAGGTCAGTCCAGTGGACACAAACTCTAGGTGCTGGAAGCACTCTCCTCTTGTGAGTGATACACCCCAGCGTGTTTTCCCTTCATCAGGACTTTGTGGCAGAGACCTTTGTCCCACTGTCACTGTCCTGCTCCATCTCCTAGGTGCTGGCAAGATGGGGCAGACCCGTACAGAGCTGCACGCTGGTGCTGGTCTGCAAGCGCTTCTTCCTGGGTCTCTTTTCCACGCATGGACTCTGCCCACGTCTCACGGATGTGCACAGCGGACAGCTGATGTGTGCGGAGTACTTCCACTTTCTCTTCTCAGGCACCCTCACTGCTGGCTGTTAGCAGAGGACGTGATCTCCTGGATCGTCAGCTACTCCTGGTTATAAAACTTTCAGTTTATAATATCAGTTGAAAATTTTCCTTGAATCCTCACTGTGTCTTACTTCATAATTCCTTTTACACGTTGGTGCCAGTCTTTTTTAACCAAAGACACTCACCTTTATCCAAATCTGCTCTCCACACCAGCAAACAACAAACTCATCACAAAGATGGTGTATCAGGAATGCTTTGGCTCCTGGTTATTTCTCTTAACCCTCCAATATTGATCAACCCCCCAGGCAGTTGTGCCACCAAACAATATTTCAACATGACTGCCATTCTTTCTGCCTCAACAGGTAGAATTTATCCAGTCAAGAAATTGGAGAGAACAATTAGGGGGTCCTGCCAAGTGTAAGGCACGGCAGTAACTCTACTGGAAAGAGCAGGTCCCAGGGGTACACAGTCCTCTCAACAAAGTTCTGTTACCACTTGGTCTCACTTCTCAAATATAACAAGGCAGAACTGAAGTCCCTCTGGTCATCTCACTGACTCTGCATCAGCGGGGTGTAGTGAGTTACACGCTCCCAGTGACATGAACACAACAGGAAGCACACACTCATAGTAATAAGATGCTTCTCTGAGGGCCTGACTGGACTTGGGCAATGCTGCTGCTTAACCCTGATTACTTCTGGTACATACCTGCCTTGGTTTTACACTCCTGCTCTTCGCACCATTACTTCTAAGCTGTTGGACAGTTTCAAGTGTGTTGTTAATAAAACAGATTTTAGGATTTCAAATGTCAGTCAACCTAGGGAACATGTCAGGTTTCATTGCTTGAATTTAGAAAAACAGAAAAAAAGTACCCCACATTTGTGAATTCCAGAAATGTAGACAATCTTAAGAGTTATTATTTATCATTCTAGCAACTATCCATTTGACAACCATTAAGAATTTTGATAAACATGACTTTTTCACAAAAGTTATAAAAGCCAGTAAGTTAATGAGTTAAAAACAATATTCCCATTAAAACTATTTTCTCTAATTTTTTTTCCTATTAACTTTCAAAATACTATGGCTACTCCTGAAAACAATGGAAAAATATTACTTTAATGATTAATAGTCATTAACCAAAGAGCTTACTTATTTATTTTTCATAATGGGAATTGAACTCAGGACCATGTGCTTGCTATGTAGGTGATTGGACTGCTGAGTTATATCCTTGGCCCCAAACAAAGAGTTTAAATCTCAGGATGCTAGGGTTATGGGGGATGGGAAAATCTCAGAATTTGAACTTTTATCTATATAACATAAGGGTATAATTTTAATTAATACAAGGAAGTTTGGTTCAGCTGTAATGAATTATATTTGTAAAATCACAGTGGACATTGATATCCATCTAGTCATGTAAAGTCCTTCAAATAATAAAGATTTTTATTTTTATTTGAATACTTAATAATTTTCCTGTGCATTAGTGCATGCATGAGACAACTTTGCAAGCTTCATAAGGTATTCTGTCAGGCTAATCTTCTCCTTCTATAAGAATTATATACTTTCTCATATGTATGTGGTAGAAAAAAAGTAAAATTTTCACAACTTTCCCACATTTCTTCAAAGTTAAAATTTTAATAGAAGTATCTGTGCATATCCAGTCCACTGCATCAATATCAAAATGAAAAATTAGAACTCCTTCTCTTCCTAAAATTCTTAGTTATCCACATTTTAAAGCTATTCTCATTTTTAAATAGTTTTTTTTTGCAATAACTTGCCAGTGTCTGTCAAATTTTCAAAATTTCACCATTATCTGTGGAGCCATGGAAATGTCTAGTCTTCACCCTCATCACACATCATTTACATTCACTAATGACTTGTTTGATGTTGGAAAATGTGTGACACAATTTTCAGTGCTGAGAGAAAAGTGTACCTGTCACATTGTGATTTCACATGTAATCATGGCAAATCGCAATGTGGTCTTTGATATTCCACGGGAGAGGTCATTAGACTTTCCTTGATTTTTTCTTCATTTTTACGTAATATTCAATAAATTTGGTAGACCAAAATATGAACAACTTTCTAACTGGTTAAAATTCATTTGTTTGTCTTCCATTTTTCACAGTTTCGGTGCTTCTTATCTGATTTAACCAACAGGAATGATACCCCTACATTTTTTCAGAGCTTTAGTCTCCTAGAAATTTTTCTCTTCCCAAACCTAGCCAGCTCCAGAGCAGGACAGCCAAGCTGGGGGCGGGGGCAGGACTAAGCCAGTTCTCTGCTCCCACCCTATTGGGGTCTGTGCCCAGACCTCCAATCCCCCAAAAGGGTGCCTGGTGAAGGCCCAGAGGAATGAGATACACAGCGTGGTCTTTAGGGCTGCAGGACGAGTGAGACCCTTGGCAGAGCTCATAACTCTGCTGGCCGGCCAGCAGACTGACGTGGGGCAGCCTATATTTAATGAGAACAAGCAAGAAGCTGAGTGGACAATGGAGGAAACCTGAGCAGCATCTTGGGAGGGGTTCAAGGACCCCTCAGAGCAACAGACGACGCTAATTAAGGAAAACTGTCCAGAAAGGCTCCAGGTGGCCTCAGCCGTGGCCTGTCTTGCCCCAAGCGGTGTGTGCTCACTTTCAGTTCAGCCACGCCCGGGCCATGCCACAGCCCTGCCTGTGTACTCAGCTTCAATGGCTCCAACACCTTCCGGGCTGCGTTCCGTGGTGTAGCTGCTGTCCTGTCTCTAGCCCCTCTGGGTTGGGTCCCTAATTTACTATCCATAGTTGCATATGTTCAGGACTTCCTTTCATTAAAAGGTGGCTCAGTGTTGGGAGGGACTTGTTTGGATCTTGATTCAAACCAACGGGTGTTAAAATAGGATGATATTAGAAGTCTCAAGAAGTCTACTGATGGAATGAGTAACAAGGAATAATTTTTCCTTAAAACAGTGAAGTTTTAGATAGATGTTTATGTAGACAAGAGCTGAATCATGATATCTACTTGCTTTAAAATTTTATCAAAAATTTAAAAATATTGGAAATGTGGGTCAATAATATCCAAGCAAATATTTGAAAGTCAAAATTTTCAACTCAAATTTTTAAAAAATCAGAGTCAAAGATATGCGAATTTGCTGTATCATTCACACTACTTTTGTTGTCTATCTTTTTCAAAGCAAAGTTGATCTTGCTTCTTTGTTGTTATCAGAAAGCTCCAACAACTATTACTAAACAGATACAATGGTCATGATAATTCGAGAGTAGAATGTGATTTAATTATTCCTGAAGGTGAAACTTAAGCCTAGTTGCTGGTCTCCTAGCTAATTCAAGGTGTGAGGTGCCTGGGGACCCTCCATCCCGCCACTGAGCTCGCCTTTGCGGCCTGGCACCTGGAGAGGGGTGAGGGCCTTTGCCCTAGGTTAAAGGGTGGAAGGAACTCTTGTCACAACCTGGTATCCAGAGAGCAGGATGCTGAAGACAGAGGGAGGGACACCCACGCCCAGGAGAGCTCTGGAAGGGGCTCTACCATTTTGGGGGGAAGAAAAATAGGAACCTTACTCCAGTGTGATGGTAGAATGCACATTTTGAGACTTAAAGAGCATATGTATTGTTTTCTGATAGCCACCTCATCAAAACCAGGACACCAAAAAATCATGGAAAGCATCTACCAGGGATTCTTAGAACCAGAATTTAGATTAGAACCAGAATTTGGATGAGAAGAGGTCTTGCCCTCGAAGATTCTGGGGTGGGGGACCATGGCGTCATCTTCCAGGATTTATGGTGTAGTGGAAATTACACCAACACTTCTAAGTGCCAGCCATGCTAGCTGTGAACCTACCCTGGGTTCCAAGGCCAAGTTGTCCCTCCAGCAAGAATGCGGAAACAGAGTGACTTGTCCATGTCCTTATACTCTGGAACTGAAAAGGACAGGGGAGGTCCAGGAAGTGAGGTCCTGCTCCTGCACAAACCACAGCTCACACCGACACTGGAGCACCTTTGGAATAACCACCATCTGGAGCAAGGGCTGAGGCCAACACATTTTCCTATCTGCTTCCTTTTCTTTTCCTCTCTCCCTTAGGGACATTGCCAAATCATGTTTTCCATGGTGACTGCTGATTGCTTTGTGATTTTGGCTTCCTGTGGAGGTCTTCTCCAGTCTTTTTCTTGTCTACATGATTGCTCTGTTTTAAGCAGTGCCTTCAGCTGTCCCGCATTTCACAGAGTCAGCCTCAGGAAGAATCCACCCCACCCACCGCTTTCTAGATCCACCCAGTCTTCACGGCAGAGAGAGCTGGCCAAAGCCAGCAGGAGCTGGTTTCTCTTCCATGGCAGGTGAGTAGTTTGTGTAGGAGATTCTCCTGATGAAGCCACTGAGCTTGTTAAAGGACCGGGCCTCTCCCAGCCTCCTGTGCTTGTACCTGGCAGAAGCTTTAATTAGGGTATTTTCGAAAGGACCAGAGATATATTTTAATTAGATACTCTAAAAATACTTCTCAGTTACTTGGCACATTCACGCGTAACTTATCAGGTACTGCACTAGAGCTTTCAGAAAAGTCAGGAAGCTGAGGAAAGAATTCATAGGGCAACAATGGCGGATGAGAGGAGATGGTCACCTCCACTTCCTGTTGCCACCTGTAGAAGCTGCCAGTTCTTGCAAACTCCTGTGAGTCTGCAAGTACTTCAAAAGTAAAAGGTTTCAAAAGCTGCTAATTTCCCTAACCATAATATTAATAAAAATAATACTAAAACTTTCAGGAAACTTAAGAAAAAGTGACATTCCTGAACAAGATTTGGTTATGATCTGGCATTACCATCTATTTAAAAAAAAAAAGACCAGAAGTTATTGAGAAATATATTTGTGAAGAACTTGTGATAAATTAATTTTATTTTAAAATAGTACATAAATAAAATTTAAAATAAGGCCTTAGATCCAATCTGCAATACCCCCTCCAAAACAAAAAGGAAAGAAAAACTAAAGTTTTCTAGAGTTATTTGTATGGTACTTCTCGGGTGAGGGGGAGAGCAGTATTTATTTGGGACATAAATGATAAATGAGAAAACAGGTTTGTAGGACATTCCAAAAAAGAACTTAGGGCGTGAGATCATTTCTCCATAAAGGGGATCAAAACAGGACCCCCGCAGATGGTACATTATCCTCCTGCCAAAAAGTTTCACATGATCTTCCATTTTCAAAATACTTTTTTTAAAAACAAGAAAAAAATCAAGTGCTTTTTTATTTTGCAAGTTTTGTTTTTTCTTATAAAGAATGAGGAAAAGAACAAAGTTTGTTAACTAAAGTGGTCTGGTGTTAAGAGAATAATGAAGCCTTCAGAAAATTCTCCCTTTGATGTTCCCCAATTAAATCCTTCTACCTGCGTAATTTCTCAATGTGTGAAGGGTTTGTGCAATCAGCACAGAAACTGGACTCCAGGAGTTGATGGACGTCCGGGGTGGAACCCCAGTCTGTGGAGGTGGAGGGACCTCCAGGCTGAGTGCTGGGACTCATGGTAACTTTAAAAGGGAAGCTGATACATTTACTTAGTGATCACCTTTATTAGTGGATCAACTAAGACAAAAGGCTCTTCAAGCATAAGAAAGTTAGGGGAGGCCTAGAGAGAGGAAGGAATAAGTCCAGGCCACCATCTCAGCTCACCGGCAAGCATTCACAGTGCCAGGCCCCTGGGCTTCCTGGGCATTAAATATATAACAGATCTGTATAACAGAGTGGCTGTCACATACACCTTACTCAGCCACGTTTAAATCAGGAGCTCCTGCAGCTGGCACTGAACTGTCTGCAGACAGGAATCGTCCGAACCTAGAGCCAGCCCCTGCTGTCCTCTAGCCACACTCACTCAGCTGCCCATTGCCCCATTTCCCCTTCTGGTTGAGGGAATCTTCCAGCCTCATGGCCAAGGCTTGTAGCAACCAGGGGAACATCTACGTCACCCCCCCAGAGTGCAGAGCCCTGTGGCCCTTGGGTGCCGCTCCCTGTTCTGTTCATTTTGTCTGCCCACAGGTCCCTGCAATGTAAGGCACTGGGTGTCGGGCTGCGTGTTCATTCTGTCTGCTGCATAAGGTATGGGTTTAGATCCTAAGACTCGCTCTGTTTGTAATCCAAGCCCACTGATCTGCGTCCACACCCGGGACCAGCCGGATGCAACAGTGGATGAGTGTCTGGATTGGCCTCATGGAGAAATGGACTGTTTTCCCTTGGGTGGCAAGATAATTCTTCGACTTGCCACGGCACCTGCTGTCTAACACGGCGGAAGCAAGATTCTATTTTGTTTGTTTGTTCATCTATAATGAAAGATGCAGCTAGAACCGAAATGCTTCCAAGGAAAGGTAATTCAGAAGCTTAGCTTCTCACTGGTCTGTGAGCAGGACAGTGTGGCTGCCTGGGAGGAGGGACCGGTCAGGAAGGTGGGGGCTGCAGTGGTAGCCTCATCAAGGAAATGTCTGTCTGGGCCCCCCTAGATGTGACCCCCACTGTGAGCTCTGCTCCCCTCAAGCTGGGGGCTGAGCCCTGCTCCCCACAGCCCGGCCCCTCCCTCTCTCTGTTCCCCTCCCATCCCGTTCTCACTCCCCACTGTGCTCCATTTCTTTCTGAGGCCACTTTCAGCAACTGCAAGAAATCAGACACTGGGCTGGGTGCTGGGACCATGGGACAAGGCAACCAAAACAGCCATGGTGCCTCGGAGCTCAGATACTCAGCTTCCCAGTCAGGCCTGCGTCCAGCACACTGCCTGCCTTTCCACATCGTTCTATCTCCACAGTACTTCATGATCAGACTGCTATTCATCAGTCCCCTTTCACAGATGGAGAAGAACTTCCTAGTTCGATCCCTTCCCACTACCTACTCCCTTCTGTAAACTGTGTTAGGTGTATTCCCTAAGTCACCCAGCCTTCTTTACCAAATGTTGCTACCCTGCCTGAATCAATCTAACCTCTTGTTTCCTCTAGTGCTGGAAACCGATCCTAGCCCTTGAACAGAGCTACACACGGAGTGTTTTTTATTGACTGTTGTTCTTGCTATTAGCATTATTATTATCATTTTGAGATAGGGCCTTGTGAGTTCCTAAGATGCCCAGTGTTTTAGTCACTTTCCTGGACACCGAGAAACCACCGGAAACTTAAAGGAGGAGAGATTTGTCTTGACTCAGGTTTCAGGGTGTTCTGTCCATGATCACGTGGCTCCAGTGTCTCTAGTTCTGTGCGGAGGGAAACAGTCAACACAGGCATGGTGAGGAGGGTGTGATGGAGGAGAGAAGGGGAGAGACAGAGACAGAGACAGAGACAGACAGACAGAGAGACACAGAAAGACAGACAGACACAGAGAGCAACAGAGACAGAGACACAGAGAGAGAGACACAGAGAGACAGAGAGAGAGACAGAGAGAGACAGAGAGAGAGACACAGAGAGACACAGAGACACAGAGAGAGAGACAGAGATACAGAGAAAGAGACAGAGAGACACAGAGAGAGAGACAGAGAGAGAGAGACACAGAGAGAGACACAGAGAGAGAGAGACAGAGAGAGAGAGACACAGAGAGAGACACAGAGAGAGACAGAGAGAGACACAGAGAGAGACACACACAGAGAGAGACAGAGACAGAGACACAGAGAGAGAGAAACAGAGAGAGAGACACAGAGAGAAAGAGACAGAGAGAGACACACAGAGAGAGAGACAGAGACACAGAGAGACACAGAGAGAGACAGAGAGAGACACAGAGAGAGACACACACAGAGAGCGACAGAGACAGATGCAGAGAGAGAGAAACAGAGAGAGACACAGAGAGAGAGACAGAGAGAGACACACAGAGAGAGAGACAGAGACACAGAGAGACACAGAGACAGAGACACAGAGAGACACAGAGAGAGACAGAGAGAGAGAGACACAGAGAGACACAGAGACAGAGAGAGAGACATAGAGAGAGAGACACATACACACACAGAGACAGAGAATCCCATTTCCCCTGAAGCTGCACATGCCCATTTCCTCCAACAAGACCCACATTCCAAGGCTTCCTGTGGTGCCACCAACTAGCTGGAGTCCAAGCCTGTGTCACAGGAGCCCTTTAAAGGATGCTGAAGGTCTAATCTATGGCACACGGCACATTTTCTGTTGCAGTAAGCATTAAATACTTCAGTGTGATAAATAGGCATGCAGGACTCTAACTTGCAAAGTAATTTTATATGGACTATGTAATGGGATCCTGATAAGTACCACGTGGTGTACAGAGCGCAGGGTCTTTATTCCTCTTCCTACATTAAGAGAAATGTTATCAGACTGGCTCTGCAGCACAGGCGGAAAACTGGAAATCTGTGTCCCGAGGTTGTCTGCTGTCTTTCCTCTGGGGATGTTTTTCAGGCAGGCCTGGAATTCCCTGAAGTGGGTGCATCACCACAGTTCTGGATGAACAAAGTATACTCGAATCCATGCACAAGCCTGAGGATTAACCTTTGAAAACAAAGCAACTGAACAACAGAGACAGAAAATGCACCGAGCCCTGAGAGGACTGCCGGAATGCACCCGCAGGTGTGGTCAGGAGTATGTCTAAATATAAGAACAACAGACAATATAATGCCTTTAATATAAAGGTTAGGTGCTGGAAATTAAAAAAAGTGGAAGGAAAGGAAGGAGAAAGCAAGATACAGAGGGACCCAACCCATCCAGCCTCAACTCCCTGACCAAGGAATAATCATCTTCCAATCTCAGGAGCACACAGATCACCCCGAGTGACCAGAGATCCCACAGAGGCCGGCTCTGCTCAAACGCCCAGGATGCCAGCTGCACCTCGGTCGGAGTCAGGTCCGGGAACCTGACCCTGTCTTCTACTTGCAAACTACTTCCTACAGCAGACCTCAGGGTCTTTTCTTGCAGCTCTTTCAGGATTCTTCCGCTGGGTACAGGCTGATACGCTCCAGGAAATACATTCTTCGTGTGCAACACTCCTCCACGTAATAAGGCTCAAGAAAAGCACTGACTGTTTTTACGTCCCAGAACCTAAGGGTAAAAAGAGAAAAATGCAGCCCTTAATCACCTGGAACTCACAATGAGCAAAAGGCATAAACAAATACAATTTTCCTGCAACCTGAGGAGAATCGGGAGTCGCACAAAGTGTATTTGAGGAGCTCTGCGATGGCAAAGTAGAGCAGTCCCAGGTGGAGGGAGGGACAGTGGACGGAATGGGAGGGCGTTGAGCGCTCCTGCAGAAAAACCTGGGCCCCCGAGGATGGCTTGAAGGACCAGGCTGATGCTGGAGTGCGGGTGGGTGGAGGCTCTGGCTGTGAACACCCAGGGCAGCAGGACGCTTGAGTGGACTGGAGGCCTCTGGGGAGCAGAGGGTGGCAGGTGAGCCTCCCCGTGAGCAATGTGCATTAGAAAATGAAACCCACACGTTTACCTTAAACAGCACGGTGAGAGGAGGCAGAGGGCAGGAGGCCTGGAGCACGAGGGAACAAATGAGGCTGTGAAGAGCTTTCAGCTGCCGCCCCAGAAACCTGCGAGAGGGCAGAGTGAACCCCACCCCAGCGACGCGCGGGCTGAGTCCCAGGCAGCGGGGCTCCCCCCTTGGGGCGACTTCATGCCCAGCACGCTGTGTGGGCACTGCCCAGAGAGTCACCACCCCGAGTCCAGGCGGGAACCACGGCTTCCAGACCTCGCTTGTAACCCACCAATGTCACACTCGTGTACGAGGAGCGGTCTCCCCACAATCACTGCCTGGTTCCCTAACCCTGGGTATGTGTACAGGCAAATTATCGTACATAAGGAAATCTGCATGTCAAACTCGTTCATTAAAATTCATACATAAGCACAGCACATAAAGAAACATCAGTTGCAGCACAGCTGGTAAAAATTGTTCATATATAATACATACGCATATATAATACCTATAATATACGACACATATTATAACATATAATATACACGTTATGTGTGTGTCTGTACGACTGATCAGTCATTTTGGTAAGAGCGACTTTCAACCTATTTTCGAAGTCTTTCTGGAGAAGTAAATTCTTCCGTTAGGAAAAAGCTCACCACCTGTCACACTGATCATTTGTCTTCCTCCTCAGTTTCTCTTCATCTGTTTCTGTGTCACAGTAGTTTTGATCCTAGCGAGATTCATTAACAGTACTGGTTATCAAGAGCTCTAGACTGGAAAGACTAAGAAAGAAAATTTTCATGCAGAGATACATGGGATGGTGGGTAAATGGTGAGTGCTTAAATTTAAATATTGTTACCTTAGAAGACACATGGTCACTAACCCCTCTCAAAACATTTCCATTTGCTAGAAATGCACTTATCTCATTGCTCTGGCTAATTTCTTTCTTTCTTTTTTTTTTTTAATAAGGGCATGTTTGCCATGCCCAACAATTGCATTCATTGCGGGGTGTCGGTATCGGTACATCACACATCTAATTCTTTTCTCATCTCCTTTCCACCCTCCATCTCTCCGTCCCTTTCCATTTGCAAAGATCTATCTTTCTGTTCTCTATTATGTGTGTTTTGTTTTGCTCTGCACTTTGTTTTACTTTTGGTTTCCCATCTAAGGGAAACCGTGTGACACTTACCATGCTATATCTGATTTTTGTCACTTAACATGATAATCTCAAGGTGCACCCATTTTTTTTTTTACAAATGCCCCACTTTTTCTCTCTAGACTGTGTGTCAACACTACTTTCCATGTGGCTCTGTAGGTCCTTGTCCGCGAGTGTCTTTACCAAGTGTGATGAAGACCATGGTGACTGCTGCTGCCCAGGGCCCCCACAGAAAGGCAGCCTCCTGAATGAACAACATGAACAGCAATATAGGAATCAAGCAGCCAAACTGATAGATTTGGAACTTAGTTAACTGAGCTCAGGACCACTCGTACACAGAGTCCCCTGGTTCAGGGTCCAAACAAGGAGCCCGAACAGGAAAGTGACAGAGTTTTTAAAAGAGAGAATCACAAAAGACGTTCTGTTGGAAACAATTTAGCTTGAATCTTTCATTAATTTTCAGTTGACGCCTGTATCCTGCTTCGTTTGTTGAGCAGGTTAATTTTTCTCCTGTAGGTACAGCTCATTCTGCTTCTCATGGGATTTGTACCCCGAGTAATTTTCCATTTTTCTGAGTCAAATACGGGGCACTAGTTAAATGCAGGGCTCAAGGTGGCATCAGTTATGCCAAGCCACCACACTAAAAACACTGCGGTGTGCATCTGTTCACCTTACTTTCTGGATCTTCGGACTTTTGTTTCTGCTCTGAAGTCAAAATGACAGTGAAAGATAAACACTTTTGCTTTCAAGATATTGAAGCAGCTACAACAGCACCACTAAACACACTCACTCTTTTGAAGACAATTCATGACAGTGTGACTTTGAAGAAATTTTAAATTTAAATATACATAGCAGTTTTGTGATCACAACCTGTATTAAGTTTCTTTAACAAATTTACTGCACACCATTCCTGATCCCCATGCAATGATTTCAGCCAAGCTGTTAGCACTATCAGACTGCTTTCTTTTTTAATACTGATATTTCGATAAGATTATCGATGATACTGATAAGATTTCATCATCTTGTTTGCATTTGGGAAGCCCCAGAGAGCTTGGTCCCTGCAGAGCTGGTGCAGGAAGTTTGCACTGGGTAACTGAGCATGGAAGTGTGGGAGAGGGCGGAGGGATGCCCTTGAAAGTGTGATGGAGGTTTGGGGGAGATGAAGGCAAGGACGCTGCCAGCCCACCAGTGCAGGTGACTGGGATGGGCGCACCTTTCACCTCTACGGAGTGACAACGTTCACTATCACTTGGCTGAAATCCTCTCTGCTTTTTTCCAGCTTACCCCCAAAAGACAGAGGGACACTTGGGCGGATGTCAGTATCTGTATGGTGAGCTCAGCACAGGCAGGTGAGCCCCATATTTGATTATAAACTGTGAAACGAGCCACTGGTGTTAAGTAATGGAGGTCAGGGTGCCCCTAGAAGAACTGCAGGCCGCCTCAGGTCTGCACTATTCCCTGCATGGCCAGAGATGGGGAATGAATTTCTGGCTTATTTTAGCTGAAAATGGGCTCACAATGGATAAAGAAAGACGAAAAAAGGAACACCAAAAATACTCCTTGTGAGCATAAAAGATGTAACGAACACATTCTTTGAGCTGATAACAAGATAAGATTTTAATTAACCTCAAGATAAATCTATTTTTATCTAAGCGTGGCCCAAAAGCAGCATATTGGTACAGTGTTAAATTTTAGGGATTGGTTAGTATTTCATAAATTCTTTAAGAGTTACAAAATTTATTTTGTTTGTGAAGATATATCCAGAAAGTTTGAAGTAGTGTTGGTCTGGAAATTTGTTTTAGACTTAAAGATTCTCTTTTGGTACAAAAACACCCCACTGTGCAGAACAGAGCAGGTTCTTTGGTGAGCAGCGGCAGGGGTCCCTCTGCGGAGGGAAAGAGCTTCCTCTGATTTACATCTCTAGATTAGCAGCTCCTCATATGCGTAGATAAAATGCAAAGTAACAGGAATATGGCCTCCTGGAAACCTGGAGTTGTCTGAATGCAAACTCGTCCCTGAGGGAGAGGCCCATCTTAGTTGCCAGCCCAAACACCACCAAGAAGATACCTGGAGAAACTAGCGACATTATGAAGGAATTCTCTACACCAGTTGCGTGTCAGTGTCACACAAACACTCAACTTCCAGGAGGGCCACATAAGTCCCTGTCCCCGTTGACCAGGTATCACACCGTGTCATTGTTCCTAACCATTTTTATGCCACAAAACTCCTAGGAAATCTCATAGAACAGCTCTTACAATATAAATTTCAACTGTTAAAAAAGAATATAGTTTTTAATATATTGCCTAATACATGCTATTTTCGATCCCTTTTTTAAAATTTTATTTTAAGAGGGTAAAATTAAACATAACAAAACAGAGCAAAACAGATCATAAGAAAACAATGTAAGAGACACAGACCTCAAAGCTAGACAACCAGAGATTTTCACTACCTATCATATTGTCTCTTGTTTTCTTCCAAATGGTTGTCCATCTCTTCACATACAAGGATTTCACACAAAACAAAATAGTATTAAACTGATCAGAACAGGATGATGAAGGCATTTTAGGTCTTTAAGACCTAAATAGGGACAGTAGGGAAGTCAACAATGGCTGCCATAAAGTCTCTCATTCTCTTCAAAATAGCCTTCTATACCTTCATGTATGTTGAAATTAAACAATACAAAACATACTAAAATCACTCTGAACAAAGAATGATAGTATTGCTGGGTTTCACATCATGATGCTACAGAATCAGCACTGGGTACCTTAGTGTCTCTTTTTCTTCAAAGTAGCTGTTCATTTCATTGTGCATTATATTATCAATTTTCATAAACTGTTTAGAAGTTCTTTTTTTCTTTTTTTCTTTTTTTTTTTTACTGTTTAGAAGTTCTAAGCATGTGTGAGTCTCTACATGTATATCTATCCTTTCTGTATTAGAGAGAAAAACAAAATAAAACAAGACAAAACAAATTCCTAGAAAAACATGAAACAAAAAAGGCAAATAAATAACAATAGTGAAGGGCCCAAACACTGACAATATAGGCCTTCAAAAAAAGGTGGTATGAGCATAACTAGGGTTGTTATTTTACATAATGACCCTCAAGAGTTCCTCAGATAACCATACAATAATACGCACAAATGTTCCAATCCTATGAATGTTAACTATTTTGTTCCAAGAACTTATAGAGTTTGTAGCACAATCATCTTAGCTACCCTAATTGTGTTTATATAATTTTAGATATTTTTTTCTTTTCTCTTCCTTCATCTGGGAACTGTGTATTCATCTCAAATGCCCATTTTTGGAATGGGTCTTTGAATTTTGGACATCTGATTTTTTAAAAATTCTTTGTATGTTCTAGACAGAAGTGCTTTGTCTAATGGACCATTTGCTAAGATTTTTTTTCCCAATTTGTGGGTATTTCATTATGGTGGAGATTTCTTTTGACATGCAAAACTCTTTAATAAAGCGCGATCCCAGTTATTGTTTCTGTGAAATATTTCATGTGTGGTTTGATTCTTGTTCATGAATTTTCTACCTACCTCTATATCTTCAAGATTTCTACCTACTTTATCTTCCAACTAATTTACTGTTTCTGTTTTAATATTTAGACATTTGATCCATTTAGATTTTAGTTTAGTACACAGTGATAGGCATGGATCTAGTTTTAGCTTTTGGCGTATGGAGAGCAATTTTTCCAGCACCATTTATTGAAGAGACTATCGTTCTTCCAGTGGACGTGTTTGGCCCACAGGGATGGTTCAACATACACAAACCAATAAATGTAATCTGCTATATCAATAGAGCCAAAAATAAGAATCACACAATCAATTCTATAGATGCAGAAAAAGCTTTTGATAAGGTCCAACACTTATTCATGATAAAAACTTTGCAGAAAATTGGAATAGAAGTTCTTTACCTCAATATGATCAAAGCTGTCTATGACAAACCAACAGCCAGCATTGTATTAAATGCCCCAAAACTGAAGCCTTTAACTTAATATCGGGAACAAGACAAGGATGTCCATTATCACCACTCTTATTCAACACAGTGCTGGAGACACTAGCCAGAGCAATTAAACAAGAGAGACAAATAAAAGGAGTAAGGGTAGGAAAAGAAGAAGTTAAATTATCATTATTTATAGATGACATGATACTCTACATAGAAGACACCCAAAACTCCATTGAAATACTCCTAGGTATAATAAATAAATTCAGTAATGTAGTTGGATACAAAGTCAACACTCAAAAATCAATAGCATTCCTATACACTAACAACAAAATCACTGAGAGAGAAATAAGAGAAGCCACACCCTTTACAACAGAATCCTACAAAATGCAATACTTAGCAATCAATCTAACGAAAGAAGTAAAAGATCTATTCAGGGGAAATTATAATACCCTGAAAAAAGAAATAGAAGAGGACTTCACAAAATGGAAAGACATCCCTTGTTCATGGAAAAGAAGAACAAATATTGTGAAAATGGCCATGCTCCAAAATTGTTACACAGATTTAATGCAATCTCAATCAAAATGCCACTAGCATACCTCATAGATTTAGAGACATCACTCCTAAAGTTCATCTGGAACCAGAAGAGACCTATAATAGCAAAGGCAATTCTAAGCAGCAAAGGCAAGGCAGGAGGTATCAAAATCTCTGACTTGAAATTATACTACAAAGCTATGGTAATAAAAATCAGCATGGTTCTGGAATAAAAACAGACCTGAAGATCAATAAAATAGATGTGAAGATACAACTGCAACTAAAAATACGCTCTACCACCTTATGTTTGATATCTATCCCTTTTTAAAAAATGCACAATAATATCTAGTAGCCAGACCAATAACCACAGCCCTTGTTAGTTGTAAATGAAATGATTATTTCCAGCGAGATTCTTTAATATCTTTGACATGACATGTGAATGTGCACTGCTGTTATTTCAGTTCCCAATCTTTCATCTCCGTTTCTCTCCTGAATTTGGGGGGTAGGGAGGTGTCTGTCAAGGTGGGCAGTCCTAGGGGACACAGCTTCCTGCCCTGCAGTCTGCAGGGAAGTGGGATGCTGTGGGGAGGAGTGGAGTTTGATTCCTCCAGAGCAAGAGTGCCCTGGCACCCTCAAAGACCTCAGAGCTCCTGCTCACCAATTGTACATGGGCAGGGTTCTCCGGCCCGTAACCTAGCTCTGGGCTCAGTGAGGTCATCTGAATGTGGCCTTAGCATCTACAGTTATGGTGTAACAAAGCCCCAACACACCCTGCAGCTGGAGACACCCTGCACAGTGCCTGGCTCCCATCATATGTAAACCCAATGTGTGAAACTTGGCTTCTCTTGAGTATTGAAAAGACTACTCTATCGATTAAGTCATGATAGATCAACATTGCCTTAAAAGGGTGAATGTGAGTATGAGTGTGTACCCTGTGGGGTGTGTGTGTGTGTGTGTGTGTGAGAGAGAGAGAGAGAGAGAGAGAGAGAGAGAGAGAGAGATACAGTGCCTTGTGCTGAATTGGAAGAAAGGTAATTCTGTAATTAGAAAATAGCAAGTTAGTATGCATATTTCCATTCTATGGGATGTACCAGAGCTGCTCACCCTGTCCTGTGGTATTTGCTAGAGTGAGTATCAATGATTGTGAATTAGCTCATTTAGCCATCTAATTAGGTAGGAGAGCAGCGGTCCAGTCTAAAATACGCCTGCCAGGGTAGACGCAGAGCAGGTGAGCACTGCTGTCCTTTGATCTGCCCCTCTTTCCTACGCCGCCCACATCGCAGGAAACTGCTGCCCTTTTCTGTTTTGGGGATTTTCTTTTTCAGTGCTGGGTTTGAAGCCAGAGCCTCGCAACAGCTACACCCTTGGGCCGCATGCAGCTTACTCCTTCAATTTGTCTGATACTAAGGGTTACCTAAAATCTCACCAAACATATAAATAACATCCAAATATTTGGGCCCTTTAGGACATGGAAATAATACACCTGGGGCACCGAACAGGGAAGCTGTCCTCTCACAGAGCAATCAGTGCGCTTAAATTCAGCCGAGTGTGAGAAACACAGAATTCAGAAAAGTAAACTCATACAGCAAGAACGCTTTTCCCGACATTGGAAAACACCAGCAAATGATTGGAATTCACAGAGTCAGCGAGTGTGCAGAGGCTGAGACTCATGATAACAGCAGGGCAGTGGAATGTGCAGCCTGGAGCACTCACCTTGCACACTCACCTTGCACACTCACCTCTGGGAGGACGAAGAACGTGTTGCAGGCGCACAGCACTGGATCAGGGATCTTCGCGTAGGTAGCGACCCAAGACCATCACTTCTGCACACAGCAGCAGGTCTAAGAGAGTTCACTGCAGAATTATCTGTCATAGAGAAGAAAAAAGATAATTTAAATGTCCACTTGTAGAATACTCACTACATGGAATTTGCTATTTAGACACACACACATTACAAAGAAAACGAAAAGCAAAATAACTTAATTTCTATTTGCTGAACTTGAATAAAGAAAGTTGTAAAAGCATATGTGAGAAATCCAGGCACCATTTCATTTTTTAAATTTATTTTTACTTTACAGAGATTAAAAGAAAATAACACAATAAAAATGACATAGGATTTCAAAATGAGATGACAGGAAATTAACAATGGTCACTATATTGTTTATTGTTATTTTTGAAATAGGTGCTCCGATTACAAGAACAAAATGAAACATTGAGTTTCGGGTATGGAGACCCAGTGTAGGCAACTGAAACGTAAATCATGGCCTGGGGCTGAAGTCCAGTAATAACTGTTGAAAATTCACACTTCCATGAAAGTGACAAAAAGTCTTGGGGAAACGTTAAAGTCACTATTATCAGCACTGTGTAAATTTGTCCAAGGGGTGACCTCTCGCTCCAGGGCTGTCTCTGTCCCTTCCTGGTGACAGAGTGTCACCATTCCTCTTGGGCCCACCCAGCCTGCGGAGAGCGCACTCACCCTCTGTTCTTGGCACCGAGTGGCCAGCAGCCGCAGAAGCTTCAGGGCCCTGTCCCTGCAGGGGATCCAGGTGTGGTCAATCTTAGCCTGAATCCACCTGGGGAAATGATGACAAATCTATGTGCCTGTGCTGCCGTGTTTTCCTTTAAGGAAGGATGCTAATGTATGGGTTATTTCTACCAAATCAGGACCTCAGTGTTCAACCTGATCTCACGCTGGCGGGTTGTGGTGCCTCAGTGGGTTGGGGGCTGCAGTTTGGCACCTGGTCTCTATCAGGTTCCTCACCATCAGCCAAGCTGGATCTCCCGCTCCCTGGTTCTCATCTTGTTTCTCAGTTCTGGAGACTGTTCAAGGAGGGGCTGTGCTGGGCTCTGTTGTGTATGGTAAACATTCCTCTACGCCAGAACTGCACTGCAAGATACAGGGATAGCGGTATCACTGAACGGTAGAACTAGACAGTGGTTCCCGGCGTTACTGTCATGAATCAACCCCTGAAGATAAACATTTGAAGGAAATGGCCCATTTCTGTTCCATATGTACAGTGTTACTGGTTGCTGCTGAAAGTCTCACAATTACTTAATTTAAAACTATTAAAATACATGAGAAGACTCAGAGAAGTGAAAGATTTCTGAAAGAAGTATTCCAATCTTGTGTTTCCCACATGCTAACAAACAAGAGGAAAACACGCTTAAGGAAAGTGCAGCTTCGCACTGGAAATCAGTGAATGCAGATTGCCGGGAAGCTACCACGAGCATCATCAGTGCAGGAGCAGAGCACGGGGATGTGTGCAAGTGAAGGAAACGTGCCAGTGAAACTGCGGATAGTAATAAACACTGAAAAGTGCGAAAAATACTGTTTTTGTTATAAATGCTGATAATTCCGTACTATATCAGTGAAAATTATCCTTAAATTTTTAAATTTTATATGACAAGATTATCATTCCACAAAAAAATTATCATCCCAAGACAGGTTCCTTTAATGTCACAAAATGACATCAAGTTCATTTATAAAGATAACTAGTGAGGGCAAGTCTAACATGACAGACCAAAGGAGGTGTCCAGTCAGAGAGGAGCAGAGAGGAGATAAAGGTGCTCAGAGGGGCGGGAGGAGGATGCACAACTGAGATGGAAAGTTAACCTGAAGGACGTACTCGTCAATCACGCCAGGTACTCAGATGTGTAAAAAAGGGAGAGGTGGCAGCTACATGGCTGGGTAGGCAGGGGACAAGAAAGTGACCCTGAACCAAGTCTGGTACACACCCACTGAGTCCACTGTCCTCTGGGGGAAAACAGGTCCTAAGCCAAGCCCAGGGGATGCTCCAGATTCTTCCTGCAGTGGAGAGGAGAAAGCTGGAAGGAGGGGAAATTGATATTGCATCCAGTAACGCAGCAACTAGGACAAAAAGGTGAGGGTGCACCCCGGCTTCCTAACCTAGCGGGCACGGGCACCTGGTGTACACGCCCCTGCTGAGTGTGAGCTCTGTGTCCACGCAGAGTGGTTTTGTTACTTCTTTCACACACCCATCCCCTTTTGGCTTTGATTGAGCTGCTTATTTTCTCTTTGCTCCTTATCTTTTTCTTCAAGTCTAGCCTCTGTAACTATACTGTTTTCTTAATTTGTCTGTTTCTCCCACTTTTAAAACCATTTCAAGTTTCTTTTCCCCTGTGTAGTGCTGCTATGGCTGTGCTCAGCATTCCTCCTGCTAACTCTCTGTCCTTTCTGTCCTGTTATCTTGCTCTTCCTTTCTGTGCACAGCCTTTCCTCTTCCCTTGTCTCTTTTCCCCTTGTAGATGCACAAATCTACCACCAATTCTGACGCCTGGGCAACGTCCTGTCTCCCTCCTCCTGCATCACATCCGCCCAATAAGGTGATCAGAAGATGCTGGACTGCCCCACCTATAAAAGACCTCCTGCCAGAGTCCACCTGTCATCTTGTTCCCTGTCACCTCTCCTGCTACCATCTTGCACTCCTCTTTCAACCGGCCCTCTGTCTCCTCCCTTCCCCTCATCTCCACCCCATAGACCAATTGCTACAACAATAAAATACAGACACAGGGGCACAAGTGTGACTGCACAGTTGATGCTGCACAAGCAGTCGTGATTCCTCCTCACGACCCACTGGTGATGGACTCCAAACCACCCCAGCTCAACGGCTCCAGGGGTGGACACTGCCCTGGACCAGTGCAGCCACAAGCATATCACTGGCAGGCAGAACTAACTGGAAACTCTTCGTATTAATACAGTCTCCTCGTTCTGTCTGACCACAACGCTTAGGACCAAATGCACACACACACACACACACACACACATGCAGGCGTGCAAATGCATGCTGTAGACCTAGGGACATGGGGAAAGGAGTCATCAAAAGACCCCCAGAGTCTCTGCACTATCGCATGGCAGATCCGAATACCCACAATTGATTGGACCTGTGTGTGTGCAAATGTAAACGAAAAGCACTATGGTGACGCAAATGGGGACAGGGGATCCAGAGGCAGAGGAGGAGGGGGAGAGGGTGGAGCTGATCCACGTGGAAGTCACCAAGCCTGTGCATCTACTCACTAAGTGGGGTGCAGGCGCCAGGAACTGCACGGAGGAGCAAACAAGAAACAATGTTAAAATAAATTTGAAGCATAAAAAATACTCATGGTGGGGAAAATTAGTCCTATCACAGGTTAAATATGTGGTATAAAGATTTAAGAACTCATAAGTCTACTTATTTCTTTATATGTAAAAATATAGCCATTATATTTAAAAGCTCAAACATGTATGGGAATTTAGACAACTTCACATGTTGTAGCAACAAGAGTAAGGAAATTTATTTGTAATTATTTTGTCAGAGTAATAAACCTAGTCTTTTAATCTGAGTATATCAAATAGGAATATAAAAGTGAAAACATAATATGTAGAAGATGGCATACATATATACACATATACACTATTGGATGAAAATCTTGTATGTTCATATTAGTATTAATATTTATAATAATATCTAAGCTATGTCTAGTTTATTTTTTCAGCAATCAATTATTCTAATCACTCCAGGAACATGAACATGTTTTTTAAAAAAATCAATATTTTTCAAATTGATAGTGCTGCTAAAACATCTGCTAAGGAAAATTCATAAATAACATCAACTGATGATATTCAAGGCAGAGTTATATTTTCTGGTTGATTAAGAATTCAGGTATAACTATAAGAAAAATACACAGAAAACTGCAGTTTGTATACCATAATTCATGAAGACAGACAAATGACCAACGAATACATTGAAATTGCTAACGTTTGGGAAAATATTTATATATAGATAACAAATTAACACTGATAGCTCATCAAGTTACAGAATTCCCCGTGATTCATGTGGAGAATGCATTCACATGAACTTCAAGCAAGAAAATAAAATGGTACAAACATTTCAGAGGACAATTGCTAATAGACATCTACATTTGAAAGGCACATTAAACTTTGATTAGCAATTCCAGTACTAGGGATTTAAATTATAGATATCCTTTCAAAAAACTCCCAAGACATGTAAGCAGGAATATCTGTAGAATACTGCGTGTTCTAGAAAAAAAAATCAAAGCAGAGAAATTACCCATGAAGATTGAAATGAACTTTTAAAAAAGTGATCCAGTCCATGACTATGATGTGGAATAGCGGCCATGTTTTTAAAGGGATCAGAGGGGGTTTCGCAGGAAGTGTTGAAGCTGCCTCTGTGGGCTCCTGGCTGGGGGTCAGCGGGAGCTGTTTCCTCACATTGGTGTCTTGGGGGTTTGTGATAATGCACGAGGTGCAGGACTCTTTAAGACGTTGCAACTCACGTGGGTGGGTTTGGTCCCACGAGTCAGGATTAAAGTCGTCCTATGCGGGTCTTCAGTTTTTGCAGGAGTGAGCTGTGACCAAATGGAGAGCCTGACCTGGACGCTCTGTGGCCTCTGCTGTCTTCCTGTGATCTCTCAGACTCACTCCCACTCTCTGGGACCCTCGGCAAGGTCAAGTCAGAGCTGGTCCTTGCCCTTGAGCCTCCAGAATGGTAAGCAAACTAACCCTTTCTCTTTACAAAGCTCCAGCCTCAGGTGCTTGGTGCAGTAGCAGAAAAAGGTTAAAGGCTGCAGGAAATACAACCAAAGCCAACAATTTGTTTACCACAGGATGCTCTGTGAGCGATTACTGCCACAAGGCTCTGGGTTTCCTCGTGTCCAGGAAAGACATCCGTAAAGAAAACAACACCCATGTCCCTCATCCAGAAGCTTTGTGTTTCCTGGGTCTTGGTGCAGGGTGCTGTGGACAGGCGAATTTGGTCTTTGAAATTGCCTTGTGCCCGAACTTCTTTTGCTTAGAAACTATCAGAAGAGCCCACTGTGTCTGTGCCATTAGTGGACATACCCTCCACCCACCTAATTTTCTATATTGCAAAAAAATGCTGCTTGGAAAAGGTGGAAGAAAACCCCACAGAAACTTGTCAGCTGTGGGACAGTGTACTGACATGCACGGGCACATGCTGGGGGCCAGACCTGCAGCCCAAACGTAAACTGTGATTTTGGCCAGCTGGTTCATAGACCCATCTTTGTGGCTCTGTTTACAGATATTAAACACATATGTTTTTAAGGAAATAAACCTCATTTGGTTTAATTTAATTTTGCATTCCCAGGTATTCTGGAACGAGCGGCTCTCCGTCTCCATGGACGTGCCCGGGCTGTGTGACACAGGTGGCTTCGCTGAGCAAGGCTTTGCCTCCTCAGGCTGGGTGAGTGCTTGCCCGTGCTGCCGCTGCGCCTCCCGGGCTGTGCTGAGCGCTGGGTGTGAAACCTTGGTAACCAAGACCCTGCAGTGCAGCTCCTGCATGGTGCATATACCCATGCCACCCAGGGGTCAATCAAGTCACTGGTAACCTGGGCGAGGGTTCTTTGTGTCACCTCTGATTAGTGCCTACAAGCAGGTCAAGTGCCTTAAATGTAGGAAGGACACAAAAAGAAAAACATGACAAATTCTCATGTTTAGAGACTTTCTGGGACCTTGAAAAATAGCAACTTCGAGCTCTTCTATCTGTCATGCATATTATTTAAATTATATTTTCACCATTCTTCCATATATTTCCACCTATCTAAATTATCTTGCAGATTTCTGCCAGGGGAATCAGTCATTATTCAAATTTGTAAATAATTTAAAAGCCTATTTTAGCAAAAATCTTCAGATATTTTAAAAATAGCTAGTGGGTAACAAAGTGATTTGTTTCTCTGCCTGGCTGTCTGCTCGCTGGAGAAGCCTCTGTAATAGACAGGTTACCGAAGGGAAGAGCATGGGAAAGCTCTGGATAACGTACCGGCCGGAAAATAGGCTGAGCCTGCTGACACTCTCAGCTGTGGATGCACCCACGATTATCCTCAAACATCTGGAGAGGAGTAGGTTCATGCATATTTGAAAGGAGAGCATCAGAACCGAGCCAAGCAGCTTGACGGCTTTGCCAACTGCACAATTGCTGAAGGAAGCAAACGCAGCACATCTGCTAGTGTGGGAAATCATTCACACCTGAGAAACGAGGGTCTCTAATATTTCCCTGCATTAATCCAGATTACTTCATATGTTAGCTCACCAGCCTGTGGAGTGAAACCTCAATGAGAGGCTGATCTAAAAGGTGTAAACAATGCTAAATTAAGGCAAGACATAGACATGTAGGAGACTTCCTCTGCGCTCCGGCCTGGCCTCTGATGATACGCATGCTTTGTGTGATGCTTTTCCTTCAACCTGCTAAATGCTAGCATGTTTACATCAGTGTTCACATAAACCATATAGCAAGAGAGAAGAGCAAGTCACATTGCCGGTTTCGCTAAGGTTCCACAGCTGAGGACCTGCTACAGTTATTTAAATTGTCTTTCATGAGTCTGTCACATTGTGTGGTGCCTCCGGTCCCCACAATGCTGTGGCCATTTTATCACGCTCTAAGCAGGGCCAACCCTTTCACGTGTTAGTGGAACAATGGTTGGCAGCATCTGAGTCACAGTCTGGTTTCTTTTGTGTTGTGTTGTCTCTACTTCTTCTCACAGAATTGGGGTCTAACCTAGATTCTCAATCTCCTAAGCGTGTGTGCGGGGAAGGCTGGAATAAATGAGGTGAGTGGTATGATTTTGGGGCTCCAGGGGGATCAAAACCTTCTTGCAGAGTTCTGGACTCTGTGGCCATGATGAGGGCCAAGACAAAGAGCTTCTCTGGGCCTCCTATATTTATTAGGTCCAAACAAAGAGCAGGATACTGGGGAAAGTGTGGGAAATGAGCAGGACCTCGGGAGTCACTTCAGTGTCTTCTCCAAGTAGTAAATCATGCCAGTTTAGGGGAGCCTTCTTAGCTCCATGATGACATTTATGGTGGGAGGGAGACTGCAGGCGTGAGAGGCCTGCAGCTGCAGTCTCTCTCTCCTTAATTGATGTTTGAGCCTGGTGTCCTTAGCTGTGGCCTTATCTTGCCCTTTGAGGTGTCACTGGCGTGACAGGCCACTATAGGCCTCAGCAAGTGGTTCATAGAGGCTCACAGACTATGGACCTGCTGCCCATCTTCAGACAAGGGGCCTAGGCCTGGGACAGACTCACAGATAAACACAGAAAGCCAATCAGTTTATTTTAAATCCTGCTCGGAGCTGCTTTGTAGTGGTGTCCACCACACAGGAGCCCAGATGCTGCAGGCCATTTTTCCAAATGTTGCCTTAGGCACCAGGCTTGTGGAAGTCAGGTACAGCCTGAAGGACAGAACAGAAATCCTGAAGAATCTCGAGGCCCCTAATGTTCAATCTCCGGTCTTCTCTTCCCAAAGATGGACTCTGCCCAGCAGGTTGTTTCAGGCAAGACCCTGGTAAGCAGGGAGGACCAGTCTTGGTTGGCTTCCTGTCCTCAACACAAATTGCTAAATTAGGCCTCATTGAGTTTGGTTTACCTCTGTCCAAACACCATGCACACGAACCCCAGCAGTTTGCAAAGTGTGAGGGCACAGAGGACCCCTTTATCCGGGCTGCAGTCACCCACCATCAAATGCATCTGTACAGGTGAATATTTGTCTCGAGTCTTCCCAGAGACCAGAAAGACCACCTTTGCACGGCTTTATGACAGCATATTGTTATAATTATGCTGATTTATTAGTTACTGTTGCTAATATTAGCATGCCTGATTTATAAATGAAACTTTATCCTTGATATGTGTGTGTGTACAGGAAAAACTCTCTATGTACATAAAGAGTACATAGATTTCATCCTCCCCTCTGTGCCAGGGATCCACTGGGGTCTTGGAACATGTCCCCCGTTAACTAGGGAGGACTGTGGTGCTAAAAACTAGAACCCTCCAAGTCCCTAGAATACTGTGCAATTTGGAGCGTACATACCCATTCTCAGCCACACTTTGTATTCACAGCGCTGCTGCACAAAGGAGGGAGGCCAGGGGTGATTATCCTGTCTGGAAAATTTTACAGTCCAGTGGAGGAGGTAACACCTTAACCGGGCCCAGGTATAATCTACTCTAAATTTTATTTTACCCAAAATGGCACTCCCGAATTCTTCTGATCCACGTCTTCACTCCTGATTGATCAGGTCCTAATTATGTTACAGCGAGTTGGAACAGAGCTTACATTGCCCCTCCACAGCACGTCCGAGACCTGTGCAGCAGAGCTTGGTGGGCATCTTGGACACAGCACGCCTCACCGAGCATTCGCGCGACACTTTCCAAGGCTGCTGCGAACCAGTCGTAATTTCCATTCCTTTGCAGTAATTCCAGATTTCACCTCTCATGCCAGGTCCGTCAGGGAGTCGAGGAGCCAGCCTGAGTCTGAGTCCTCCGTGTCCTCAGCACGGTGCTCACAGGGCCCTGTGGGGAGCCTGTGGTCCCGGACACACTGGTCTTCACTGCCTAATTGCTATTTTACATGAATACAACTTGTTTTATGGATGGCACCAGATATTAATAAGTTATGGGTATTTTAAAAGGAGCAACCCAACAGTGATAGTATTTCTAATTTTAATGATGTGAAAAGTTGAGAACTCAAAAGGACACCTCAGATAAAAAGGTCGTGCCGATCATTTCTAGAAGCTTTTATTTTACCAAGAGTCAGGTTGTGTCCTAGTGGCCCCTTGAAGCCACTGGCAATAGGAGACAGCCTGGTTAAATACATTTTGCCTGATTACGTTGATATTACTTGTTCATTACAATCTCAAAATATTTTCTTAGAGTTTGTGGGCTTCTGGGAGAATAGTTCCGTTTTTTATGTATTTACAATGAAAAATAGTTTGTATTAAGTTTATCCTTAACTTTGCCCTTTCCCATGCTGCACAAATATGCAGATCACATTTAAAACAAAGTGCTTAAAGCGTGGAGTTTGGCGCTTTATTTTTAGAGATGTTTTTACATATTCTAGCCCATCTTGGCCCCAACTGTTCTGACCTCCTGAGTCCTGTGTCTGCTTCAGGCCCCTCACCCAGGTTTGCAGGGCCTGGCGCGGCGGCTTTCCGGACAGTTAAAGGAGGACGCCGTCTGGCTGAGCCTGGAAGCGGCCTTTCCCCTCCACTCCCGGATTTTTAGCAATGAAATCATTTGCCTCTGGTTCTCCTCCATCTCACTCCACATTTCCGGTCTCTTCCCCTGCCTCTTCCACGTAAGAAACAACTTTGAAAGATTAGATATTGAGCTTTAAAAGCTGAAATTCAAAGCAGGGTATTTTGGAAAGCATTCACACTTGCGAAATACGCTAGATACCGTTTGTCTGTGAGCCGTGGTTAGGATCCTCTTTGTCCTCCTCAGCCCGAGCGGTGCTGAGATCGGGGTGCTGTGGCTGCTGGTGCGGTGCCGTGAGTGCTTCTGGGGAGACAAGGAGCGGGCTGCACAGCCCACCTGGCCACGGCTTGGAACCCAAGTCCTTCAGGAGCAGCTCGCAGCTCTCGCTGGCCTGGCCCTGGCCCACACAGGACCCAGGGCTAATCCTCCCCTTCATGCCCATCTCCCACCTCTCAGCCACCTCAGCCTCCGCCCTCCCTCCCTCCCTGCCTCTCTCCCTCCCTTCGTCACCCCCTCCTCTCAGCCTTCCTTCCTTCCATTCTCTGTCATGTCCTCTTCTGCCCTTGGGTCTTCCCCATTGTTTACTTCTCCCTGTTCTTGCCTGAGCTGCCATTGTCCTGGTTCCCGCCTTCAATCCTCCTGCCCACCCCAGCAAGGCCGCCGTCTTCCTTCCAGCCTTGCTCACCCGCCCAGTGCCCCCAGGCCAGCCGCTCCACCAGCACACAAGTCTGCTGGGGCTCCAGGAAGCTTGCAGAATGGAATCTCAATTTGTCGTGACACGCAGTGCTGTGGACTGCGATCCATCCCAGGAGCCCAATTGTGTTCTCTGCCAGGCAGCTTGCTCCTTGCAGGCTTGGCTTCAAACCTTATGAGTACATTTCCCAGCAGGATCTTGCTAGCCCTTGGACCCTGAACATGGTATCTGGTTATGTCCCCACCTGCCCTGCACCACTGGTCTTGGAGATGGGACAGGTCACCCGTCAGTCTTCACATCTGAGCAGTGGTTCCCCACTTCTCCGCCAAACACCTCTTTGCCCAGAAGTGCAGATAGCGGACTGCGCTCTTGGTGCTCACTCTTGCCTGGTTCCGCCCCTGGCTGTTCGCGTGTGTTAGTCTGATTTGTCACTCTCTATGCAAGCTGAGTTACCATTTACGGAACTCCTGTCCCAGGTACACAGTCTCCCTGAAGGGTCTCAGCTCCCTGGGCACCTTATCCCTCCTCACATGGCTGCGTCACGAATCTGTGACCTTCGCACACCAGATAACCATATCCTTTCCTGGCCCCAGCCTCTGCCTCTCATGCTTTCTTCTAGTGCTCGATTTTGAATGAATATTTTACCCTTTGTGATATATGATCCACTGAAACAGTTATAGGTTCCATGCTCACCACCCTCTGAAAATATGTTATCTTCTGTGTCCCAATCTTTTTCATACTATTTTGTATTCATAAACAAGTTACAATACCTCCCAATACCCATTCAGCTTCTACCCTGTTTTCTTTTTTGAAGCAGAACTTTGGAATAAAATTATCTGTTTTTACAACCTCAACTTTGTCGCCCATTCTGTTGGAACACAGGCCAGTCAGATTTTGACCTCATAATTCAATAATAAAACACCTTTTCCAAAGTCACCAGTGAATTACATGTTGCTAGGTCTCATGTTCAATTTCGTTTTCACGTCACTCTGCCTTGTACCCTGTGACATGGTTAATCGCATGGCTTTTTGTGAAATGTACTTTCCCTGTCTTCGCTGCCTCAGTGTCCTCAGTGGTTTCCGTCAGCGCTGCTCTTTCATGGTAATTTTGACTATAGGAAGAGCCAGAGGCACCATGATGCAAGAACCAGTGAGAGATGCAGATTGCTGGACAGATGAGCGTTCTGTCTGTCTGTCTATCTAAACTCTGCTACTAAGCTTGGGGTCTCCATGGTCCGTGGATCATGGACAGCTTGATGAGTCTCAGAGATGCAGGCTGATGAGGACAAGCACCCTGTCCTTGCTGTGACCTACAAGGCCCCGTGTGACCTTGCTCACTACTCCACCCCAGCTACCGTTTCGCCACTGTGACTCCATCCCTACCTGGACAGCTCCTGCTTCCCCCAGACTCTTCCGGCCTGGCCCCTCTGGGGTGCACAGGCTTTCTCTTCCCTCTGCCCTTCCTCCCTCTGGTCCTCCCTACATATTAATGTCCCTCCATGCTTCTGTGTATTTTAGGTTCCACTCAAATAACATGCCGCCAGATAAATCTTTTAAAATGCTATCTACTAAGAGCATTCCTATCATTAAATTTTTTCTTTATAGCATCTATTGCTTCTTTAACTTATATGTCAATTGGTTTGCTTTTTATTATCTGTCTCTTTTTATATTGTTCTATAAACATAAGGGTTTTTCCTTTTATTTTTATCTATTTCTTGGTGTCATTTAGAAAGTTCCTCCGTGCGTGCGTGTATGTGTGTGTGCGCGCGCGCACGCTGAAGGGATGAATGAATGTTATAGCCCTGACTAACCTTTGCTCCACACTGTACTTATTAATATTAAACTGGCCATGTGCATAGAGTGGATCAGAGATGGCCCAAGAGGGTAAAGAAGGGACTCAAAAAGCTATTGCAGTGACTCAAATGGGTTGATTGCATCCGAAATTACAGAGACAGAAGTAAAAATGACCAAGGAGACAGCTTCTGTTTTTGAATAACGGCTGGCAATTTTTTTGCTTGTAACCCTCTTTTAAGACTTCGTAATTGATTCCAAACTGAGAAGCATAAAACATCCTCCATGAAGAGTGGAATGAGTCGCAGCTCCTAACTACCCCACGCCTGCGTCCTGACTCTGACATAGAGGAGAATTCCATGACTGCGCTGTCGCACGGAAGTCTCAGGCAGAGGAAACCTGCAGCATTACAAACGAGGGCCCAAATCTTCACGCAGTGGACTTTTTAATTTGAAATGAGCTTTGCAGTCCATAGGGCCACAAAAAGGAGTTTGCACGGGTTCCACAGAGGTCGGGTGTGACTCTACCAGTGACGGGCAGTGGTGACCCAGAGAAGGACGACTACCACCGTTCGCTACCCTAAGGCACAGGCCTCTTCCTGGGGTGGTGCTGCTGAGCCGGCTACAGTGCCTCACGTGCCAGACACAGAGATTCCATCTCATGCCGATGCCTACTAGACACTGTACTAAGCATTATCTGGCATCACCCAGGTCCTGAGTCACCTTGGCAGAATGTATTACTTCTGTCCAGGTCACGGGAAAATCAGAAATGGGCCCAGGGAAAACACTTCAGCCCTAAAACTAAGTGAAAACATCAGAATATAAATAAACAGGCAAAGCAGAAAATATTTGTAAGGAAAATATGTAGAATTTTGTCCAAATTATGTGCACACACACATATGAGTAGTTATAAAAATTATATTTTGTAAAAAGGAACTCCTCTTTAATAGTAATTTTGAAAAGAGGCACAAGGCTTACTTTGCATCAAGTGGCAGGAAACAAAGTAAATGAAATGATAAGGGGAGCTAGGAAAGCTTAGGGGGGACCAAAGCACAATCTCACACGGAAGTGGAAAAAGTCCCCTTAGAAAAACAGCGAACTGTTGGAAATCAGCTACAGCACAGGTAATAATGCCAGGAAAGACTGAAATGATCCTTTCGAAGACAAAAGAGGTTTACTTTCAAATCTCCTCAAAAACAAAATAAAACATTGGTCCAAAAAACACGTTTGGAAACATAATGCAAGAAAATTTCCCTTAATTAATTTGTAACTGCAGGAAGAATGAACACAAAACTTCCCAAAGTTTCGGGAAATCTGACACAAAATCATAGTTTCTACAAAAATATCTCATGCTTAGGCTCCATTTATCTTCAGCTTGCTGTGAACAAAGAAGAATTTAGCATTAACACCCAAGGGTTCCTCTCACAGGAAGGCTACCCTTGCTTTTGTTTAGTTTTGGTCATGAATAGGCGTTGGATTCTGTCAAATGCTCTCTTGTTTGTGGAAACGATCCAGCGACCTTCCTTGTTCTGTGTACTGATGTGCTGGGTTACTTCAGTTACTTTCTGAATCCTTCACCAGCCTCCATACCGAAAATAAATCCCACTCCAATGTGGCAATATTTTTACACATTATTTGATTCAATTTGGTGATATTCCATTAAGGAGCTTTGCATTCATGTTTGTGAAGGACTTGGGTCTGTGATTTTTTACTCTTAAAATATCTTTGTCTGACTCTGGATTTCTGTTCTGTATTCCACAAGATATTTTAGAGCACCAGTGTCATTTTCTTAAAGGTTTGGTGCTATTTACCGGTGAAATTCACGATTTCATGCCTTCTGGCTTGAGAGGTTATTATTATTGCTTCCCTTTTTTCACACACATGCCTACTCCAATTGCCTTTCAAGAAACTGGGTTCCTTCACGTATCTGATTCATGAGCCCAGGGTGATTGATAGTTTTCCTTTGTTATCCTTTCAGTGTGAATAGTAGCACTAACAAGTGCCTTTTCTACGTTCGACACTTGCAATTTTTTTACTTCTGCTTATTTTGGCTTTAATATGATGTCGTTGTTTCTGTTTCCTGCAACAGAAGCTTCAGCTACTGACTTTAGATCATTATATTTTCCTAATACATACATTCCAAATATATATCGTGATGGTTGATTAGATGTGCCAATTTGAATAAGAGAAGGTTAACCAAATCAGATTAGCAAATGCACAGCCTAGGATGCGGAAGACGCACCCTTGTTTCCTGGATGGAACAAAGGACAAATGAGGAAGGAATGATCTGCTTCTGTTTCTTCGGGAGAGCTACCCGTCCTTGCCTTCACCTCGGACCTCATCTCCTGGCTTCCAGCACAGATCCTTTGGTGTCCTGATATGGACTCATGTGCGTCACTGCAGTGAGCTCCAGCCCTTCTGCTGGATCCTTCAATCTGCAGGGTGCAGGCAACCTCTGCACACATCCACATCTGACTCTCTGGGTGGCCACTGCCAGCCAGTCCTGTAGGGTCTTGTATATTTGTACATAGTGTGCTGTATCTGTTTCTCTAATCAGCACCCACCAATACAAACCAGCACACAAATGCACAATCACCAATGGAGCTCCACTGATGTGCCAGCGTTGTGCCCAAGTCTTTGTGCCCTGCTTGCTCAGTCTTCACAGCAATCTTATGTGGTAGAGATTATTATACCTATTTAAAGAAAGGGCTGATGTGCAAAGAACCAGTACCCCAAATCACACAAGGTAGAAGGCACACTAGCCAGAGAGAAGCACTCTTCATCACAGTTTATGTGAGTGAAATGGGACCTCAAAATATGAGCCCAACACTGTCTTCACTTGCAGTGGAGATTTGAGGCCAGTAATTTATAAAGAAAAGATGGTTACTGCGGCTTACGGTTCTGAAGACTGGGATACCTGAGATTTTGAGCCAGCACCTGCTTAGCTTCTGTTGAGGGCTTTGTGCTGCTTCCAGTCATAGTGGGAGCAGAAGGGCAAGCGAGCTTGTGCAGCTGGGAGTAAAGGAGGGCAAACTCCACGACTGCTAACCCAGTCCTCCAAGAACAATGGTGAGTCCGTCCTCAAAGGCTCTGCCCCAGGACTCAAACCTGTTCTAACCCTTCTGCTCCTATAAGCCAGCTGCAAAGGCTCTTCCTAAACCATGTGGTCAGGTACAGTCACAGGAGCTGCACCACCTCTCTGGTACCCAATTCTGTCATTACTTTTCTCATCACTGGGACAAAATACTGGACACCCAAAGTTAAAGGGGGAAAGCATTATTTGGCTCACAGTGGGTGGAGGTTTTAGTCTATAATCAGCTAGCTCCAAGGCAGGTGGCATGGCAGAGGGGTAACACAACGGAGGAAAAGTTCATGGTGAGAAGGAGGTAGCAAAGTAACAAGGGAGGACCACAGCTCTTTCTGTCCCTTATCCAGGCTACTTAGAGCAGGCAGCACTTAATCCTCATTGATGCTAGCATTGCACCATGAGTCAGTGCCACCATCACACACTGTACACGCAGCCATGTCTGAAAACGCCCTACCTATGACCACGTGAGGCTTTGGGGGGCATCTGGACATGAGTTTGTGCATTTATATTTACATATTATGTATAACCTAGATATCAAATATATGATTTATATATGATTTATGAATTCTGTATAATTTCAGGCCAAAATCAGGAAATCTAGAAAGGAGCATTTTAAAACATATATCTGTCAAATATTTGATCTTTCTACTGCTACTAAAATGCAGAAGTTGGGTGAAAAGTGTGGAAATAAAGATGGAAAATTCACTCAGAGTGTGACACTATTGCGCCCTTTAAGGAGAATCAGCAGAGCTGGGGAATATCTGCTCAGGGACCTGCCAAGGAGAAGCACTGAGCACTGTGAACCAGAATCCAGCAAAGCTCCAGCGTCACTAAGGACCAGGGGTCAGTCCTCGGCAGAACCCTACACGGAAGAGCTTCTGAGGCAAGGCCTCTCAAACTGCACATGCCTTGGAATTGCTGGGGACACTCTAGGAGCCTGACATCCGCAGGACGTGCCCTCAAACAGATGGAGGCTCCATCAGACAGACCATCTGCAGAATGAACCTGTTGTCAGCATAGCTTAAAGCTCCACAAACAAGTTCAGGGTTCAGTCAGCGATGACAATTACTGCTCTAAACCCTCCCAGGAACAAACGGAGGCCATGGTGAGGGCTCACCAAGTTCAGAGCTGATTTCTTAAAGAGTGGTAAAATGCACCCTCCCTCATCCCCAGTGACATGCACATGCTATTGAGTGGACACGAATGTCACCAAGGCCTCCCTCCGGCCCCACCTTACTGGACTCGGTGTCCTTAGTTTTCATTCTCTGAGCTGAACATGGAGAGCCTGCCTCCCTCCTCGCACGGCAGAACATCAACCCTGGGAGCTGAAAGAGTGTGGCCAACCCACAGGAGTTTTCACAGCATGGTGCCAGCCAGTGCAATGGAAGGACCAGCAGCTTCCTTTATTATCTGTGCTGAGACTCTTCTTGACACTCAGGGCAAAGCCACAAAACGGCACCAGAGACTTGTGATTTGAAAACAAAAGTAGATACATGACTGGTAAAGGAGAAGTCATATTCTTCCCCCACACCCCTCAAATTTGGATTGCTGTTTAGGAGACTGCATCTGGAGGGCCAGGAAACCATGGGCTACTGAGGGGTTTCTCTGTCGAGGTGGCAGGAGTGGGAGGGACAGTGGTGACAGCAAGTGAGCAGAAGGAAGAAGAAAGGGACACTGACCACTGCAGGCGGCCATGGGAATGGGCAGGATGGATTTATTTCTATTTTCTGGAGTGTGTGGGATCCTCGGGCAGAGCAGAATCTCAGCTCCAGTCGGCTGCAGCAGAGGCGGGGACCATGCGGACCTGTGGTTTCCTCAGCGTGAGCCACACGCGAACCCCCGAATCTATCAGGTCTTGGGGAGTTGGGCCAACCAGGATTGGCTGGGTCTGGTGGGCGTGTAAAGTCCCTAGGCCACGTGGGACTTGTGAGGCCAGCAAGGCTGAGGCGCTGAAGGCAGAGGTACAGCCGGGCTGCTGCCCGCCTTGCTGAGAAGCAGGCTCCCCTGTGCGCAGTCACAGTCGGCCCAGTTTCCTCACGTCTCTTTTTAATGTCTTACAAGCCAAGCTTTCATTATTACCTTGCAGCTCTTCTGAGGTTCGAATACAAATCACAGTGGAATTAGAGCCTCAAAATGATTTCGATGTCATCCCAAACCTAAGTGGTACTGGGGTGCTGCCCACGTCCTTTTAACATTTTCAGTTTTCTTATTACACATTTGCAGCACATGAGGATCATGTGCCGTGCGGACTTGGGCCATGTACCTAACACATCTTAATTCTGTCTTCTTCGCTCCCCTTCCCTTCCTTCCTCCCTGACCCTTCCAACTCTGGGTGCCCTACCACTTGCAAAAGCTCTATTTCCACTTCTTCTCTCAATTCCTTTTTATGTTTTCCATCTTCTGACCATAGCATTTTGAAGACCCCCTAGAATGACAGGGTTTTTAAATGTTTCCTCCGCCGGCAGGCCCAGCTCTTCTCAGCTTTAATTTAGGGTCTTCATTATCAGGGACAATCATCTGTCCCTGTGCAGTTAATGTCAATCTCATCTGACGCCAACCCTGTTCGGTATCACTCCCCAGTCAGCGGTGCACAAAATATATTCTTAAGTATTAAACCAGAATAGGGAATTCTGGCTAATGAATTTGAAAGGTTACGTTAACAAAATTAAACCAGGCTGCTCAGGGATGAATCTCTGGAAACGCCTGACTTACTAAGGTGCTCTGTGGACCCCAAGACGGTTGGTTACCTGCCTCTCCAGGGATCCCACGCTTGAATTGATGAAGGGCTAGGAGTTTTCCAGACAAAATTCTTCCTGCTCCCTTTGTTTGGTAACATGAATGACTCCTTTTTCCATCACAATCAAGGACAAATGAGTGGCTAGTTTTCCAATGCATCCCAGTAAATGCACACATTCCTCATTTAACAACCGAATGCAGTCCTGCAGCCAGGTCGCTAAAGGAAGAATTGTGTATAGTTTAGCAAGGACATTGCAATGTTCAGAACAAAGGAAGGGCCAAAGGAAACTCCAACTTGGAGTCTTTGTTTTTATTTGCATAACTCTTACATACAGTACTATAATGAATAACAGAACACACGCTAACTATGATACCACACTGTACAGTACAATCAGCAAAAATTACAGTACTATCTGAACAAGGTACACTGTACAAAAAAGACATTGCAGTGTATCAGTAGGATATGCTGGAGTGTACCAAAAAAAGATGGTGGTAAATCCAAGCTGCAAACCCGAGCAGTACACCTCAGTCATAATTTTAAGCAGTCATGTCATCAAATGAGGATTATTTGACTGAAAATTTGTGTAGAGCACGAGAAGCTGAGAGGCCACATGTGGTCCAGGGTGATGGTGTCACACCCGCCTGGCACACTCTGCAGCGCCTGCATTCTCCTTTCCTTCAGGAGAGTTCTACCCTCCGCAGGCAGTTTATTCCAAAAACCTGATCACGTAGACCATTCACCTTGTCTCTAATCACCACTAAATTACAACAGGAAAGACTTTATCTACTCTCGTAGCACTGTGAAGTTTGGGGTTAATAAAATCGTTATTGTTACTAATTACATTTTGGATTACAAGTTGAAAATTGCTCTATTTTAATGTAAAATCCAGTACAAATAAATGTGTGTACATTAGTCAAACTTTCTGGATTCTGGGATGTGTGCTAATGAATTCAAAGTTCAGAACTATGCTTGAGAAGAGCAGTAAGAAGTCCGTTTAAAAACCACTGTAGATAAATCACACAAGTAACAGTAACAGAATTATACACTAATACGTGTGATTTTTATACAAAAGATATAAATTTTAGGTGGCACCTTTCATAATTAGAAGATTAAGTTCAGAATATTATTAGATGCAATTAGAGACTCGATAACTTACTAAGTGAAAATTAGCTAAGAGCAGATATAATTTTGGGAGCAATTTCTGGTTAGTTTGGGAGTCATTGCTGATTGAATGAGGGGGAACGCATCCTGGGTCCGCCTGCGTGGGTGGAGCTCGGGGAGCCGAGGAGTTCTGATGCAGAGTTCCTGGGGACGCCTTCCTTCTATGCAGTGTGTAAGAGGCTGAAGCTAGGCTGAAATTGTGGGGGCTTTTAAACAACATGCTTTGCCTTACAAGGAGTGGGCATGAAAACTGAGCCATTGAACTCTGCAAAGCAGTGCCCGCAGCTGTGGCCCGGCTCTTTGCATTTGAGATTGGTGTCCATCAGGCCACAGAAGTCACCTCTGACCTGGAAGATCTCAAGTGACTGCTTCCTGCAAAGTTGCCAGGGTCCTACTTTCTAAGGGCCCATGCCCTTTCAGTGTGTGCCCATCCCTATGTTATGATACTTAATTCTCAAAACCAAGAGCGCCTCAATTTATCTTTTCCTGGGACTGGCAAATTATGGAGTTGATGCTGACTCTGTTCCCACTACCTTCCTGGCTTGTTCCCTTAGGAAACTCAGAATCCTAAGCCTGTGTAGATAGGGTCAGATTGACTGAACACCGTCTTACTAATAAAAATTAACATGAAGAACATCACCTCAAGAAGACAGGTTATGTGTTAGAGTGCTATGCCCAAGGAGAAACTAGCCTCAAATGACATAAAAGGCCTCAGATATTTCTGAAATATAAGCCATGTGTTTAACTATAAAATTTATATCTGGGTTTGTTTATAAAACTAACAAGCTTCTAGAGTGGAATTGATCTTAATTATTTCATTTATTTTTATTTTAATCTGCAAAAATTAAACATGGACATTGCAATGTTCAGAATAAAAGAAGAGTCAAAGGAAACTCCAATTCCGTGTCTTTGTTTTTATTTGCATAACTCTTACATGCAGTACTGTAATGAATAACTATACTGTACTGTACTATAGAGTACGATCAAACAGACATGGTGCACACCTATAATCCCAGCATTTTGGAGGATGAGGCAGGAGGATTGCCATGAGTTTGAAGCCAGCCTGGCCAATAGAGGTGAGTTCAAGACCAGCATGAACTGCAGAGTGAGACCTTGTCTCAAAAACCAAAAAATGAAAACAAAGCAACATAGTCTCCTTGTTACTTTCTATTTCTTCCTGCAAGATAAGTGTACATCAAATGTCCATGGACAAGAATGCACACACCACACACACACACATGCTCATACAATCTACACATGCACTTGTATTCAAACAATTTATTGAATTATTTCGAGATCTGTGGGTGTGACATGTCTGTCATGGGAAATGTGCATTTATGTCTCAATAAATTTTCTTCTATGCAGTTTTATTATGCTTGCATCCCAGGCAGTACAATTTAAAGGTAATGTGAAGGGTAAGGAAGAATACATTTTGACAAATAACTAAGCTGCAACATAATAACCTGATATCTGAGCTTCTATCTGTCAGATGCAATCCTAGGTAAAAGACACAAGGAAACCAGGAATCGCATTTTAAGGAATTATCTGGAGACCCAAAGACGTAACCAGAAAGGGCAAGATTTCTCCCGGTCTCCGTGGATTCCTGGGTGGCCCTGGGTGAGCTGGACCTTAGGGAAGGGCTGTCTTGGGTCTCACTTGCTGTGACACAGGTGTCAGGAAACACATCCAACCTGCACAGCAGGCCTTGCCCGGCGCCCTAGAGCAGCGGAGGGAGGCCTCGGAGCTCTGCGGGGCAATTTGCCCCTCCACCTTCCACCTGAGGCTCCTGGGGCTGGATGCAGCACTCCCTTTCGGGATCCAGGGTTCCCCAGCGATAACTGGGGCAGCAGCCAGCACAACACTTTACGGCATCTGCCCGTGCAGACAGCTCCTGACTCGAGGGCTGTGCGCATCTTCTCAGCGGCTGAATGTCAAGACTCAGGGCACCAAAGTTCTCAATTTCCCAGCGTAAAACGGAGAGACATTCTGCAAGACTTGCCACTGAGGAACACAGCTCTGATGGGCTAGAAGTGTGCTGACAAAAGATAAAGAAGCGCTGATTTTGTTTAGTCAATTTTAAAGGCATTTTGCCATAACTTGTTAATAAATTCAGATGCACTTCTTCCAAAGTCTCTGAATTGAAGAAATTTGGATATTGAGATTCTTATCAAATGGCATTTTGCATTTCGTGCTCCCCCACGCTATTTATGCAGCAGCCGGTGGATATTCAACCTTTGAGAATCCTGCATTAAATAATATAACATCGGCATTTTAATGTCATTAGCTCAAAAGCCACAAGCCCAGATATTTTTTCCACTCACAAATTCAAGAATCAGTAAATAAAAACGAGATAATCATAGTGAATACCTGCTACTCACATTCTGTGTGAATAATATTATCTCCTTCCATTCAGGATCTGACATTTTTGCCTGTCCTGTAAGAACTGTGGGCCACCTCCTGCCTATTGCATAGCAATGGGGCTCTCAGGGTGACCTCACTGGCGTCTCCATGGCAGCAGATTCATCTGGAAATAGCACAGCACTTTGATTCAGAGTTGGTCAAAGACAGACTCCTGAATTACACACATTAAAGGCCAATTTCAAAAGAAATTCTTAGGCTGAGAATTTTGCAATGCAAGATTTGAGCAACATGGTATTTATATTTTTAATGATTATGCATTTCTTCTTCTGAATATGAAGCAGCATTTTTACCAGTCAAATGCTTTGCGATTAGAATATTTACAAGGAAGGCAGCTATTACAGCAGCGTGAAGAACAGTTTGGTGGCTTTCCACGGCCCCGGGCAATATCGCCAACTGACCTTGTGTGCCTCAGAGGGCTTGGGCTGCCACTGCAAAATACAGCCGACTGGGTGACCTTAGTGGATGTTTTTATTTCCTTGATGTTCTAGAGGCTGCAAACCACGATCATGGCGTCACCAGGTACGGATTCTGGTGATGTCTCTTCCTGCTTCATACTATGTCCTCACATGGGACAGAGAATGAGAGAGAGAGAGAGAGAGAGAGAGAGAGACAGAGACAGAGAGAGTGAAAGAGAGAGAGAAACAGAGAGAGACAGAGAGAGACAGAGAGAGAGAGATTGCTTTCTGGTGTCTTTTCCTAGAAGGATGTACATCTTACAGTGTGAGCCCTCATCCTCTCATAGCTACTTCCTTAGAGGCCCTGTCCCCACATGCAGTCAATCTTGGGGCTGGAGGCTCAGCCCCAGAATTCAGGCGGGACAGAAACAGTAAGTGCGCCATGCTCAGACTCCCCACTCTGCCCACCACGGTCCTGCCTGTGGTGTGGTTCTGACCTAGCAGAGAGTTGGACCTGTCCCGTGAGAGCCCAACTGCAGGTCTGGACCCCTGGGCATCTTTTCTCATGCTAACCCACGAGCTAAGGTCAATTTCAACTCCTGCGAGCCATTAATGAACTCAAGACAAATGCAGACAAAATGACAATAGACAGTGCAAGGGCGGGGCCGAGTGCTTCCTCCGCTCAGCCTCCTCGCTCTCTGGCCTCCTTTCTGGCCACCACCTGCTCTGCTCAGGGCCCTAGCAGTGGGGTCAGAGAACCCAGGCCAGGCCCTATTTGTTTATGCAAACAGAGGAGGAAAGGACCACTCCTCTGGTAAGCTTGCAGCCACCAGAGAGAGAGCATCTCCAGTGAGTCCCATGGCACCTTTAAAGATGTAAACCGGCTCCTGTGAACACGGATCCTCCTTGGGCAGAAGCCCACCTGCCACAGCCGGGACACGGCGGAGCTTTTCTGTGACAACATCACACAGCACTCGAGGACATATCATGTTCCAGAAGGATGAGTGAAGCAATTCCGGGGCTGACGGGTGGAGCGAGACCCTAAGCCCACGGCGATCCAGTAATCGCAGGCCTGGGTTCGCAAGGCCTGTCCGGCGCTGCGGCTGAGCCTCCCCTGCATCCTGCAAGCACAGCGGAGTCACAGGGCTCACAGGACAGTCCTTTACCCCAGAAGTCGCCGTCGGCAAGTAACCTGCATCGAGGAAGCCTCCTCACCCCGTGCATTTACTGCCACATGGGACGTGCAACTTCCTCCTCCGCCAGCTTGCTAGAAACAAGCACCACGCCCACAGGTCCTGCAGCATCCGGAGGGCTGGGCAGGGGTCTGCCTCTGTCCTCTGTCGCTGCTGCAGGCTCTCTTAAAGTCTTCCTCTATCACGGATACTTTCAGCGTTAGTCCAGAGGAAACCCTAAGGATCCCTTCAAATCACTAAAATGGTAGGGGATGTTAAACGAGCATCAGTGAACTTTCCAGAAAGCATGACTTTCTTATGTGTATGGTTCACTGGAATAAAACAAGTGCACAGTGTAGCAGGGTGGCCCTGTGTGATGGCGTCAGTCAGGGACTCCCTCGCGGCCCTGCTCTGGCGCGGTGATCTGCAGCCCCGGGAGCCGGGCTGGGCCCTGAAGCCTGGTCGCAGGCCGCGCTGGCCACACTCCCGCAGGTCCTCCTGTGCCTGCCTGGACTGAAGCAGATGCAGCCGCCCAGCCCTGCATTTCCAGCTGCAGAAAAAGGAGCCAGTCCCAAGCACTGTGACCCGGCGCAGAGGAAAGACTAGTACAGAAGGTAAGAAGCGAAGCTGGGGAAAAGCCCAGACGGGCTTCACCGAGTGGGAAGATCACGCACTGCCCGGTGGACGTCAGCTCTGTGTGTTCGGCCCGTGGTCCACGCCCTCGAGACGTGGAACTTCTGTGCACACGCGCACGCCTGCACCCTCTTCCTTTTGACCCTTCGCTCCGGGATGCTTTGACGGGGACCCAGCTGCTCACTGCACCCCCTTCATCTCCTCTTCTCTGAAATTCCCTCCTGCCTCAGCCCACGAGAGCCACATCTCCAGAATTTACACCCAAGCCCTGAGGGCGATCACCTGCCCCAGCCTGCGCCTGGCTCCAAGGAAAAGACCTCGGACCTTGGGTGTGAACTTCCTGGCTTTGGAAAGGGAAAGATGAGCTTCGCTTGGCGGGAGGGTACGACAGCTTTCAGGGAGTGAAATACGCGTGCTTCGGTGGAAAGATCCATTCACACTGAAGGAGTTTGACCTTATATAGTCAAAGTGGCACAGCAGACCCGAACTTTTCTTTTCTCAGTGTAGGGAGTGGACCAGGGTTTTGTACTGAGCTGCATCCCCAGCCCTTTTCCAATTGTTTATTTCAAGACAGGGTCTCACTCAGTCACTAGTTGCCCAGGGTTGGCTCTAACTTGGGATCCTCCTGCCTCAGCCTCCCAGAGCACTCAGATGTCAGGTGGGCGCCAACACCCTGGCTCAAACTTCCTGGACTGCCTCAGAAGAATCTCCAGAAATAAGCAGCCTTACTGCTCAGGTCGGCACAAGGGACCACATGGGGGTAACGTGAGGGGCCCGGGGAGCAGGAGGGGAAACACACAGACCGGAAGCCTGAGGGTGCCGAGCGCTGCGGTCCTGCCTGGTACGGAGGATACTTGGGCACTGGGATGGGAATGCGCAGGCTCACCGGTGAGCCCTGCTCTCCGCGTCCCCACTGCTGTGCCTCTGCTCCCCACCTCCTCCACAAGCGACCTCTTCTGGTACACAAGTTTCAGGCGGGGCGGGCCTGAGCTTTGATTCTGCCCCTGTCCACAAATTCAGATTTCTGGAGATTGGCCCAAACTCCCTTCTTGTTATTTTTTTTCCAAACCGTAGAGTGTGGCCCGGGCAGAAAGAAGAAAGAGGAGCCGGATTCTTTTCTTCCCTCTTGGGGTCCCCTCTGTGTCTCTGCACTGCTGCAGGGTCCTAAGAGACTCCCCACTTAGGGCTGCCTCAGGGCCGCTGACAGTCAGCATCGCATTGCTGGAGCTCCGGAAGGAGAGGAGAAAAGAAAGAGGTTATCTGAAGAACTAGCAGGTTAAACCTTCTCAACTTGGCAGAAAGTAGAAACCCACGGATCCAAGGACTAGTGAGCGCTCGAGGAATAACCCCTGCCCTTCTTCAAGAAGACAGAGCCATAGCAACACAGGCCTGAGAAACCCAAGGACGGGAGGAAACGCAGAAGCTGAAGGTGGAAGGGGACTCCTCACAGGGCTGCGGGGAGACGGCAGTGCTCATGGCAGCAGGTTTCTTGTCCGACACCGGGACAGCACAAGAGCCAGTGCAGTCTCTCAGGCTTGAGGGAGAACTGCCTGCCGCAGATGCAGCTCTGGAAAGGGCTGGAACCTCTCCTCGCGGAATGATGGGCTTCCCACCAGCAGGCGGCCTGTGGAGCTGGCACAGCGAGTTCTCCGCACAGAGGGAGCACAGAGGGAAGAGGAAAGAGAATCGCCAGGTATCAGGCAGGAAGGACCGGGGTCAGTTAGGCCGAAACATGGCCTGCACAGTGGACTCTTCATCTTTTATACTCCAAACTTGAGAATTAAAACAAGAATTACAGTTCCACTTAGAACTCGAGACAAGCTCTTGCTTGGACTTTGATAGAGATGTGAGAGTCTGCAGAAAATGGCAAGGTGACAATGACTTAAAGACATGGAGAGCCAGCACCCTGCGCACCAGTGCCTACAGCAGCTCCCGGTGCCGTGCCCTAAAGTTATCCTCAGGTGTCTTCTAACGGGGAGTGGTTACAGGGACGTAGCCGTCCTCCAGCTGGGCCTGGGAAGACTGCTTAGCAGGGAGGGGAAACACTATTTATTCACCATGCACCTGCAGGAAGCCAGCCTCAAACATTGCCCTGTGTGAGTCCCTCCACGATCCCTTCTGAAAGCTCAGCATGTGAGGAGCACACGATAGACAGCTCAGTGGCAGCCAAGGTTAGGGATGCAGGGTAGGGAGGGGCCACTTTGTGACATTTCCGTGCTTCTGCGTTTTCTGTGTGCTCCGATGCGCCTTCCTGACCCTGCAGACCGTGCTTCTCCCACCATTGGTCAGTCTCCGGGCGAGTCTTGATTGACTGCTCTTCCCTATGCTTTCCAAGCAAGCCAGAGCCCACACACCACACTGCCTTCCTGGTGGCTGCCACACCCTCAACCAGGATCCCCTGCCCGGTCACTGCAGGCGCCCAAAGCTGCAGAAGCCACCCAGATCTGCCACCTTGCAGGCTCAGCGAAGGCTCCTAATGGTCCGCTCCTCTTACTGCTCTGCCCCTGGCCAGCCCCGGGGACCCACACGTCTCTTGCCGCCCGGGATGTGGGTATAAGCTCCCAGGATGTCCGCTGCTCATGAGTCTTCGTGAATCACCACCCCTGACCAACATCAGCCCAGAGGGCTTTCCAGTGGCTCTGCGAGGGCACAGGGAAGCACGTGACACATGGCCTGCCTGGTACCCGGGCTCCTACGGGGACCACAGAGCAGGTCTGCAGGAACTGAGAAACACAGCTACCCAGAGGGCAGTGAGGCTGAGGGATCAGAGGCCACAGTAAGGGCAGCTTCTTGGCTGTAACTGTGCTGGTTTGCAGGATTTTCTCACTGAGAGCCACGGGCAAGGGGAAGTGAGACTTTCCCGGTAGCGCCTCGTGCAAGGCTGCGTACCCACCTTTCTGTTGATGCCAGATCCCACTGAAAGTGTTCTGAGGTCAGCTAGCGGGTGTATCTGAGGTAGAGCTAGTTGAATTGTTGGCCCAAATACTGTTTCCTCTATGTAGATGAGAATCACAGACAGCAATATTTTGTCTACCTACAGTTTTCTCCTAAGTTGCTTGTGAATGAAGAACTTGTTGGAGAAAGTTACATAAAACTCTGCAGAGACAAGCAAGATGTGGGGAAACCCAAGAGGCAAGCAGCAGCTTCTCAGTGGGGTGGAGAGGACGAGGAGGCAGAAGGGGCAGCCTGGAGAGTCTCCGTGGTTCCTGGAGGACAGAAATGGCATAGCCTTGCGCGTCTAGAATTTTAAAAACTAAATACAAACATCACGATATGTAAAAGAGTAGCAGTGTCCCCAGAAAGAGCTCTGGTGCCTTTCCCAAAGGGACCTGAGCTGATGGACCGCTGGGCCGGGCCTCCAGCCCAGCAGGCCCTGGTGAGGAAACAGCTCCACGCTCAGGGGAAGAGACTGTGTCTGACAAGGCCTCGCAGCGGGGGCAGGATCCGGAGCCTGGGAACACTGGCCAAGGGCCGGCAGGGTCTCCCTGAGCAGCTGGAGTGGGCATTTGTGGTACGGAGGAGGAGGCACCCAGAGGGACGCTGGGGTGGCACAGGCTGCAGTGTGACCGCCACGGGGAGTGTCCCTGAGGCCAGCCTAGCTCGGGGCAGCAGCTTCTGGGCCTGTGTGTGGCAAAGCTCGGGTTGGTGGCCAAATGCAGGAACCTGGGGAGACGGGGGAATCGTGACCCAGAGGATGCTCAGTCTGGCCCACACTGACCAATGGGACCCAACAACTCAGCTCATGCCTGTGAGACGTAGACAGGCAGTGAGGAGGGGGCTTCCAGGGTCCTGACCAGGCCACCACGGTCCTCAGTGGCTGGCTGCTGGCATGTGGGGTTCGCAGCCAGTCCTGTGCTCCAGGGACATGGCCGGGCGGAGCTCAGGGTCTCATCTAAGGCCTGGCTCATAGTTCCCATGTGCTGGCTGCTTCCCATTTAACAGTAGGAGTGGAAGACAACACACTAACCGCAAAGAATGGCTCCATGAGGGGAAGGCTGCCAGCCAGTGAGAAGCAGATATCAAGGAGTACCAAGTGTCGCTGGAGACGGCCACAGCCCGAACCAGGGGGCTTCTGTGAGCTCCCAGGTTAAACGGGGCTGCTTATGGGGGTTCCCTCCACGTGGGCATTGACTCCTACCCAGGGCACTGTGCTAGCTTTGGAGGGACAGCAATTCCCTAGCTCAGAGGTGGGATCTTATCCCCTTCTACTTCTGCAGATGCGCGGCTCCCAGCTAGCACCCCCCATGCACACCCACACATGCACACCCCACACACACCCTCACACACACACACCCCCCACACCCATACACCCACACA
>PVJX010006463.1:0-77498 GCA_004027295.1 Dolichotis patagonum | reverse complement strand
GATATTGTTAATGGGGTAACAAGATTTAAAATTTACATTATTCTCACCACTCTGCTTGGATGGATTACGTGCTGTTCCAGTTTGTCTACTTACACTAGACTTGAGGACATGGTCAGCTATCCCAAAAATAAGAGGACATATTATGGTAATCATCCCTAATTTTCCTATCAACTTAATCTGAAGCCCTTTATAACTTACAGTCTTATTATGACTGATCTTATTTGAATCTGGTTTGTTAGACTACTACTTTGTATTGACTGATTTTATTTAAATCTGTTATGATGGATAGCATCAAGTCTAAGTGTATAGGCAACTACACTGAAGATGACAAGATTCACTAAGATACCCACTCTGGTTTGATTATTACTTGCTTTTGAAGTCTTATAATGTCTCTAATGCTTCGTTTTTATTAATGTTGTTATACACTGCTGAGACACCATGGTAACCATTGTAAATCACCTTGTATTGTGGTTTTATGTGACTTTTCTGCCTCATGCTTTTCTAGGAATTGTTTTGCTTTATCTTGCTTTGTTTTGTTTTTCCTGCTAATACAGAAATGATAGATATACATGTAGAGACTCATGCATGTGTAGAGCTTATAAACAGTTTACGAGAACCAACTATATAACTATATAACACCAACTATATAACACATGAACAACTACTTTGAAGAAAAAGAGACACTACAATACCCAGTGCTGATTCCATAATGTCATGATGTGAAGTCCAGCAAAACTATCACTTTTCATTCAAAGTGATCTTAGCTTGCTTTGCCTTGTTTAAGTTCAACACACATTAATGTATGGACAGCTGTTTTGAGGAGAATGAGAAACACTATGACAGCCATTCATGGCTTCCCTAATGTCTGGTCTTGAAGACCTGAAATGCCCTCCTTGTCCTGCTCAGGTCAATTCCATACTAGGTTGTTTCATGTGAATTCCCTGTATGTAACAATCTGGACAACTATTTGGAAGAAAACAAGAGTCAATATAATAGAGAGTGAATACCTCCGATTGTCTAGTTTTGAAGTGTCTCTTACATTGCTTTCTTGTGATCCGCTTTGCTCTGTTTTGTTGTGTTTAATTTTACCCTTTTGATATAATTGCATGTATCTTTGCATGGGTAAGATGGATGACCATATTGCTGTTTTTGTCAGATCGTGGAGCAGAACTGTTAACAGTCTCACTGTTTGAATGCCTACTTTACGTGTTTTAACTGTGTAAATTGAACAACTATTTCCAAGAAGTCAGTATATAATTTGTCAAGCAATAATTTCTTAGGTTTTTTTGTTGTTGTTCTTCTTTTCCTTTTTTCCTTGGAATACTGTATTGTTGCTACCCTTTATTCTGTTTTGTTTTGTTTTGTTTTGTTTTGTTGTTTTCTCTTTAAATAAAATTATTTAAAACAAAACAGTGGATTTGTGTTGTATAATTTTAAATTATCCTTTCAAATTTATCTAGGACATATCAATTATGGTATAAAGTATATGTAGTATAAGGTACAATGTCTATATGTTAGTTTTTATTTGTCCGGAATATCAACCAACTGGGAACAGAAGGGTTTCTAGTAGAGGTTTCTGATTTCAGTACAGCAACCTATACTGCAGAATAACCAGTCCATGACTGGGCACATGACTCTCAGGGGGCCAATCAGGACACCTTTTCCCTCAGTTTATGCGGTTTCCCTTCAATCTGTCTTACAGCTTTTCCTTGGCTCTTCATCAACTCCTTTTATCACACTATTGTGGGTTGACGTTTTTCGGGACTCAGTATTCTTCTCTCACTCTGTCTGCAGAGTCTGTCGGCTGTTATCTTTTTAACTGTTATCTCCACCGAGGGTCCCTGGGAGCCTGCTTGTAGTTTGATGGACTCCGCTGGTGGCTCCATGCACCCATGCCCTTTGTAATGTGACTTGCAGCTCCTTCCACCAACGAATGTGGTCTGTTCTCTGTCCCCTTGAGTGCTGGCTGGCCGATAACTCTTTTTGGCCAATGGGCTGTGGCAGAAATGGCTCAAAGAGGCTTGTGCTTTTGCTTTCTTAGAACCCCTTACTTTGCTCATTCTAGCCTGCCACATAATGAGAGATCGTGGAAAGCAGGCCAGTTGTTCCAGTCAGTGCATCCTATAGGCAACTGTTACATAAAGGAGTTCCAGCTAATATCAGCAAAGTCACAAAGTCATGGGGATAGTGTTATGAGTGATATAAAAATAACTCATTGATTGATCCAAAGACTCATAAAGAATAATAGCCATTATTGTTTTAAGCACTCAGTTTTCATGGTGGTTTATTATATAGTAAAAGTTAATTGATAAAAACTTCAAATTTATATCTCAATTCATGAGGGTTTTTTTTTTGTTTTTTGAGACAGGGTCTTGCTATATAATTCAGGGTGACCTTTAATTCACTATAGAGCCCTTGAACTTGTGATTCTGCTGCCTTACCTCTCAAGTGCTGGGATCACAGGAATGTGCCACCATGCCCAGCTGTTAAGTGCTTTAAACATGCAAATTCAATGTTTATTTGGCGTCTTCCATTGGCTGTCTTCCAGGCATCACAAACCCAACACATTCAAAGTGAATTCATGCATTTTTCTCTACCTCTTCCTTTAAATAGTATTGCTTTCTATCCTGTCAGTCACACCTGAAACCTAAGGGCCATTCTTGATGCCTCATTTTCACCCTCTCTCCATAGCCAGGCATCATGTCCTGTCTTTTCTACTTCTCCCAAATGCCTTCAGTTGGTTTACTTCTATTGCTACAGCAAACAGAAACATTAAAACATCACCCAGGATTTGGAGGCAGATTTATTTACACTGACAGGCACTGACAAGGAATCAATCCTTTGAAAAAAATGTTAGGCCCTCATCCTTGGTAGTTTGGAGCTTATATGGGATAAGCAAGCAGGAAGTATGGAAGCAGAGTATTTGGTGGCTATTGATTGGTTCTTACAGTATGCATCATAGTGACCAGCTATGCATAACAGTGACCAGCAATTTCTAAGAAACAGAAGTAACAGGAACTGTTACCAGGGCAACCAACAGAAACTGAAGCATGCTGGCAGTAGGAGGAGGGCATTTTCTGCTACACTATCAGTCTTCATTGCTATCACCATAGATTAAATTTAAGATTAGAAAACGTGAATCCTACAAGTTTGCTCTTCTCTTTCAAGATTTTTTGTTGTTGTTATGAGTACCTTCTATTTTCATATGAATTTAGGATGAACATATTAATTTCTTTTCTTTAAAATGCACATCAGTTTTGGTATGTTTATTTGTGTTTTCATTCATCTCAAAGTGTTTTTTAAATTTTCTTTTGACTTCTCTTACCCACTGATTATTTAGCAGTATATTACTTAATTTCCTCATAATTTTCTTTAACTTCTTAGATGTTCTTTTGTATATTGATTTCTAATTTAATTCTATGATATAGCCAGAGAATATACTTAATATAATTTAAATTCTTTTAGATTTATTGAAGGTCATTTTATAGCCTAGAATATAATCTGTTCTGGGGAATACATATCCTGCTATTGTTGGATGGAGTGTTTTATGGATGTGCTAGGTCCAGTTGTGTACACTACTATTGTTATGTTTTCTATTTCCGTGTTCATCTTTTTTCTAGTTGTTTTATGTTAATGATCTTTTTTTTTTTTACTTTTTTTTATTTTAAAGGGAGTAAAATTAAACACAACAAAACAGAACAGAACGGGACATAAGAAAGCATAAATTTCAAAGCTAGACAACCAGAGATCTTCATATCTCTGAAGATATGAAGATATCTATCTGTCATATTGTCTCTTGTTTTCTTCCAAATGGTTGTCCATATCTTTGCATACGGGGAGCTCATACTAAATAACATAGCCAATCTTTTCACAATCCCCCCGCCACCTGCTTGGCTTCCCACTTGCCAAGCGTGGGGTAGGGGGCGACACTGGATGGGGCACAGAACGACATGAGATGTTTGATTCTCAGCCCACACACTGGCAGGCTCACAGTCGCCCCCCAGAGAGGGGAGGAGCTGCTTGTTCTCCCTGCACCCCGAGTCAATCAATCGCATGGTGCAGGTCCCGAGGCACCTGGTGCAGGTCTCTCTCCTGCAGGCTGCCGAAAGTCTGCCACACTCACCTGCTATTTCTTTCTAATGAATTGATCATTCCATTTCCAAAGTTCTGAAATGGCCAACAGACCACAGAAAGAATTCTTTTTAGGCTCCTGTTTGAAACCAGCAGCTATAGCAATCTGCTGGCCTTGCTTCAGGCCCAGTATTTTAATGATCTTTTAACTAGTCTCCCTGAACCCACTCTTGTTATCTGTGTTGTTCACTATTGGATTGTCAGAACCTAGCAGAGAACCTGCCATGTAGGAGCACTGAATTATTATTTGGTGATTTAGTGAAAGAATTAATAGAAGGTTGAGATAAGAGGTTAAGCAGAGGGAAGAAAGGAGGCATCACAGGAGAGGTAGTGGCCACATCCTCTTTTTTCTTTCTTCTTTCCTGGGTTACCTACCAAATGCAGGGTACTTTGAGATGGCATGAGAAAATGCAGGCACAAAGGGAGCTGGTATCGGTGGAGAATGCAGTCTCTGCCCAGCAACCTGGAGCCAGGATAGTAAGATTATCTAGGTAGCAGAATTAATCCATCTTAGTTTAAAGTTGCATTAGGGTAGTGCTGCATATAAGACATTTGGAGGAAAGAGTAAAAGAGCAAGGGGGTGAAAAAGTAGGGGAAATAAAAAATTGAGGGACTTTAAAGAACTATTGTTCAGCACAAGCTGGAGGTTCTTAAAACAGCTGTTAGGATGCAGTTTTTCTGCTGGATGGAGAAATTTCTATTTGTTGGTGATTCTGGGAAACATTTGTTGAGCACGTGTTTCAGGTTTAAAGTGGCAGTTATACATATGTTAGTACGTCTCATCAGTCCTCAGAACAGCCCCATTTCATAGGTTTAGAAATTGAGATATGAGTAGTTAAATATGCCTAGAACCAGGACCATATGCTTAGAATGGTTTTCAAAATCCCTCTGTGTCACCTCCTAGAGATTCTGGTCTTTCGTCCCATGTAGGACCCTAACATAGTCCTGTGTTATTATACTTCCAACTCTGCCTCACAACGTCCTTTGAACTTTTTGAGTAGGTTCTAGTGGACAGCAAGAAGTACAGGTCCTCTGACCTCTCAGGTCTCTAGTTGTGACAGTCTAGGTTATCCTTGGAGGTTGAGCTGTGTTGTACAACTTCCCTGCCTAAATCCAACAGATTCGGATGGTTCCTGTGAGTTTTGCCCAGACAATGGAAGAACACTGAGTCTTGTCTCTGGCTACCTCCAGGTGTGCTCTCTGCCCCATAATGAAAGAATCATTAGTGGCCTAGCTCAAGATGTCCCCTGTCCAGTCAGCTCCCCTGATAAAACAGCCCCAGAGGACTAGGGATATAGCTCAGTGGCATAAGCACCTGCCTGACAAGCATAAGGGCTGAGTTTGATTCCTGGCACCAAATAAATAAATAAATAAATAAATAAATAAATAAATCAGACCCAGACCCAATCAATCTTACATATGAAGTTGCCTAAACTTTTAGCTGCATGTAGTTAATGGGTTTGGGAGGGTCCAGTCTTCTCTCCTGACCCAATCTCTTCAGCTATACAGATGAGCAAGAAACACTTGGTGTTGTAGTCAGGGACTACAAGACAATTACAGGACACATAATTTAAAGTATTATTTATAATGGTCACCCAAGGAGTCAAATACAAAGAAAGTGCAAGAAATCTGTCCACACACTAAAGACCTAGAAAATCCAGCCAAGGGGCTAGATTCCTGTATGAATTCAACTGAAAACCTAGAGCCCATGACAGTGCCTCCATGAGTCCAGCTGGAGGCCTAGAATCCATGACAATGACTCATGCAAATCTATTTCATGAATCTGCACTGGGGAGGCCCCAAGGTCAGTGATGGAAGCCAGAAATTCTGTGCCAGTGGGATGAAGGATCTGTGCCAGTAAGCTGAGGCTTCTACACTGGAGCCAGGAAGAAGCATTCAATGTAGGGACCAAGGGTCCCCTGAAAGGTACCACAGCTATCCTCAGTGACAATGAGGTCTCAAGCTCCTTTGATGATGAGAACAGCCAGGCTGGTATCAGGAAGCCAGAGTGACAAGCTTCTCCTGGAGACTGAACAGCACACCATCTTCACCTCCAGAGCCAGGAAGCAATTCTTAAAGTAAGGAACAGAGCTCCCCCAAAGTGAACCACAGCCATTCTCAGCAATAAGGACCCAAGTTCCTTTGATGATAACAGCCAAGTTCATATCAGGAATGAGGGGGACCAGGGGTTTAGCTTAGTGGTGTAAGTGCCTGCCTGGCAAATGAGAGACGTTGTGAGTTCAATGCCTGGTACAAAAAAAAAAAAAAAAAAAGAAAGAAGCTCAGCAAAGTCCTACAGGAGAACCCACGGCAAAAGGAGAGCCAACAGCACCAAACAACAACACTTCCTCTCCAGGTCTCCTTTTTATACTGGCAACGTTTCTTAAGTAGGCCTTCTATACTCAGCACCACGCTGATTCAGTTCAGCTCGTGTTTAAGTTGCCATCGGTTTTCAGTCCACTGGGCTTAGCCAGCTGGGTTACAGTCTTTACCCTTTGGAAGTGAAAATGACAAAATAAACTCTAGTTCACCAGCAACTGGCATTATCCTCTCATTTAAAGATGTTACTAAAGTTTGACCATTTTGTTGACATAAAATGTTCTCAACGGTTCCTAAAAAGTAAAGTACCTACCATGTATGTGTGCATGTTGTGAGGACTATGAATTTATAGCTGTTAAAAAGTATCTTTGTGCTCAAAACAATTGAGAAGCAATGACTTTCCCCAAGGTCTCTTGCCTTGCGGAGTAACATTAAAAATATTTAATATCTAGCGTGATAGGGGATATTGATCAATCAGAATGGAAGCTTGTCAAGACATAGCCCCTTGCTGTGATGGCTTTAACTCCTTAATTGCAGGATCGTGAGTGTGGCCTGGCCAGTCTGGGGAAGGGTGACAACAAGCAAGACAGCTGGGGCATGGGATATGGGTAAGAGCAGAGCTTGGGGCATGGTAGTCTTTCAGTATCTGAGTGTTCAGAGATCACATACCCATAGGCCATTCTTCCAGCTGCTGTGCTGACCTGGCATCTAATGCCTACAGCCTGGGTGTGGCCTCTTGCCTCCTCTGCAACTGACTCTTCGTGGCCACAAGCCCACCTGGCATCAGCGCATGCATGCTTCTGCTCCAAATTTGACTTTAAAATGCTTCATTGTTCTGGGAAATTTTCCACCCAGGTGATAAACTGGCGAACTCCCAACTTGGGTTTTCATCAACTGAGTTCTCACTGCCTGTGTCCAGGTGAGCTATGTAAGGAAAGAAACCTGAGGGCTGGGGATTTAGCTGAGCGGTGTAAGCACCTGCCTGGTGAGCGCGAGGTCATGAGTTTGATTCTGGGTACCTAAATAAATAAACAAATAAATAAATACATAAATAAAAATAAAAGAAAGCTGAAACTAGAATTAGGAGCCCAGGAGCCCAATTCTGGGTTCCTGTCAAGTCTCTGCATGGACAAGTCACTTCATCCCTCGGTTTTGTGTTTAGAATAATAGAATGGTGACCTCTGACCCGACTCTGCGCCTCATAGGGCTGTGCTGTAGCTGAAATGAGAGGAAGGAAGGGAAGTGCACTCAAACGGTGAAGCACCGCACGTAGGCGTGGACCTCTGTTCTGCAGTGTGAAGGATCTGACTGCTCAGAATGTTGCTTTGTTGCTTCCAGTTAGATCAGAGGTTATCTGCCATTTATTTATAATATTCCCAAACTATCTTCAAAGTGGTCATGATATAGCCTCAACTTTTTATGGGGAGTAGGAGGAATGAGCTGCAAAAAATGTAATCTTCCTTTCCTTCCCTTTAACTATAGAATCACCCAAAATCACCTGGAATGTGCTGCCTAACCACTTCCCTCTGTTTATAAGTGAAGTCACTGAGGTCTGGGGAGGGCCAAAGATGGCTTAGGGCCCCACAGTGACTCATTAGCGAGTCAGATCAGGTCTTCTGACTGCCACCTCCTTTCATCACAACATGAGATGCATCTTGTGGTGCGCATTCATACAAATTCATGCTTTCATTTGTTCAACAGCATTTACAGAGTCCCTGCCTAGTGCTGGCTTCTGAACAGACCATTTCAGGGAAGACAAGAAAAGCCAGATACAATTCTGCACTCACATTGCTCAGGACTCTGGACAGAGAATGTTCTTCCAGAGTCCTCATTGAGAAATAGGTAAAGTACCACCCATCCATGCTTGGCCACCTGCCTTCTGGGTAGAGGTGGTCTCTGAGACCAGTGCCCAAGGGTAGCAATGAAGCTTAGTGATGCTGTCTAACAAGGCCCCTCACCTCCTTGTGTCATACATTTACCACCATCTCAAATGGGAAGTGAGGCTCTGAGAAGAGAAGGTGTAGGGCCAGGATCACAGAGCTGCAAAGTGGTGATTCAGGGCCTCGTTGGTCTTGTAAACGGACACCTTGCAGGTAGAAAGAACATGGGCTAAGGTACTTAGAAGACCTGGGTTCAGATCCCAGCTCTGTCATTTCCCTGCTGTATAACTTGGGCCAGTTGCTCTTGTGGCGCCCCCATTTTCTCATGTGTAAAATAGAGATACCAGGGTCCTTACTTCATAGGCTCCTGAGAAGGACGCTAAGTGACTGAGGGCAGAGCTCCTACCTAGTGCTTGGCATCTGTGCCTCCATAAATGCCCCCTTGATGCCAGTAAGGGTAGCTTGGTCAGTAATGGAGGGCTAAGTCCTCCTAGCTCTCTGGACCCAAATCATGTGCATTCAGGAGAGAAAAAGCTTAGGAGGTTTCAGTCCATTGGTTGTATAGCAAGGGAAGGGTCCAAGAAGAGACTGGCTGAAGGTTTGGGCCTGCAAACATGAGCCTCCTTCCCCACCCCCCAGGTGTGGCCTAGTCAAAGCTCCCAAAGCCCGGTTTGTATACCTGAAGTCGTTGTCATGCCTGACTGCACAGGGTGTCGGTTTTGCCCTGTCCCTGCTGCTCAGGGTTCGTCAGCACTTCATGAAAATCTCCCAGTTCCTGGCTTTGAATAGCCCCTTTGGCTTCTGGGAGCCAGGAGGCCAGTTCTGTTTTGCCTGTCAAATTACCTGCTTTGTCTGTCCATCAGCGGGTAAGCCGGGTCCCTTTCCACAAAGCCTCTGGGTCATCACTGCCGGGTGATGCTGCTGGCCTCGGGCTGAGCACATCGCGTCCTGTCTGGAGGCACCAGCAAGGGTGGCCCTGGACGGCGGCTGCTGCTGCTCCACAGGTAGACGTGGGCTGGAGCAGAGGCTGGAGCCTGTGCTCCGCAGGGCGCCACTGTGAGGGGCTCAACTCACACTTGCCTCTTCCAGCCCAGCTGAGCCTACAGGGCTGTTTCCTTCCTGCATTCGCTGGGCATGGGGTGTGGGAGCCGCCATAAAGAAAGGAGATGGAGCCCCTGACATGCAGAGCCCATGAATATATACGTAGAACTTCTCACAACTTGCCAGATCTTTTGTCTTCACTGCTAGGAGATAAACTTAGTACTTGTGACCATAGTTAAGTCATTCCAGTTGCCTGGCTACAGTCTTTGCCTTCTTTAGTTGGTTTTTCTCACTGCAGCTTTTATTTATTGTTGCTGTTGCCAATGTTTTGGTTTTTTTGAGGCAAGGTCTTGCTAGGTAGTTCAGGTTGGCCTTGAACTCACTATGCAGCCATGCCTGCCTTGAATTTGCAATGATCCTCCTGCCTCAGCCTCTCAAGTTGGTTATCTTAGTTTTAAAATCAGTCTTTCTTTAATGTCTCTTTTATTGTAGTAGAAAATATACGTAAAATAAAATTCACCATTAGTGACCATTACCACATCTAGTTCCAGAACATTTTCATTTCCATAAAAGGTGACCCTCCAACCCATGTCACTACCAATCTTTAAATCTGTGCCATCACAGATATCTTTGTGAAGTAGATAGGAGAAATGGATTCTCTTTTTTTTTTTGGTACTGGGGATCGAACTCACGACCTTTCGCTTGCCAGGCAGGTGCTTAAGCCACTGAGCTAAATCCCCGGCCCGGAGAAATGGATTCTAAAACATAAACCAGAGTATAGACAACTCACATTTTAGGGCATTAGCTGGGCATATTCATTTTTATTTTATATTTCCACATTTGCTTTTGTTTCATTCTTTTATTTACTCAATGAGGGGCTGAGCAAAATATTGCTTATTTCTGATTAGGCTGCGTTGTTCCAAGTTTCCTTTGGCCTCACTCTCTTTTCCCCTCCTCTTTCCTTTCCTTTGGTCATTAGATCATCAGGTGTATCTACCTGCCCTATTATTCACTTATCTCCTTGTTACCTATCTCCTTGATAGGTGATGTCATCTACCAACCATCGGTCATCATCTGTCATCTTCCTCCCCTCCATCCATCTGTGTCTCTCTTTATAGAGATCCCTGCTTCCCAACCCAGTATGAGTATCATCTGGATGGGTGCCTGGACCCCATGTCCAACCAGTTAAAAGAGAATCTTCTGGAGGGGAGTCTGGGTATTTGGGTATCTTTAAAGATGATTCTGATGCACAGTTAATTATCACCTACCTGGGCGTGGTAGTGCATACCTGTAATTCCAGCACTCAGAAGGCTGAGGCAGGAGGATTGCCTTGAGTTCAAGGTCAGCCTGATATACATATTAAATTCAAAGGCAGCCTGAGTTAGGGAGACCTTGTCTCAAAAAAGCCAAAACTAACTGAATAATAAAAGACTGAGGATATAGCTTGTGGTAGAATGCCCCAGGGTTTGATCCCAAAATACACACATGTACATAATAATAATAAGTAATAGTTTACTTACTAAGGTAAACCTCTCTGATATTTAACCTTCTGAAAAGGCTTCATGTTCCAATTCTGGTTCTTAATTGGCTTATTTTTTTTACTCGAAGTTTACTTCACATTAATCTTTATAATCTGTCTTTTTAAAAAATACACAAAAACTTTCCATGTACTTAAATACAAGGGATGCCTAATGTTCTATTAACATGTACCTTTATCTGAGCAGTCTCCTATATGGATTTTGGTTAGAATTATATTGGATCTACACATGAATTAGAGAAAATTTAAGTGTATTTATCTCTATTTTTAAAATTTAATTTCAAATTTTGACTTTTTAAACACTGTATATAAAAAACGCCTCTAAAAAAACCAAAAAACAGCAGTATAAGGTAGTTCTAGGTATCCAGTTCCAACAGCCCCATCAGTCTTGTTCAGTTCCATCCCATCCATTCCTCTATTTCTGCATACTTTTTTTTTGTCTTTTTGAGACAGGATTTCACTATGGAGTTCAGGCTGGCCTTGAACTCACTTTGTAGCCCAGGCTGGCCTCTAACTCGCAGGAATCCTCCTTGCCTCAGCCTCCTTTTTTTTCTCTTTTTCTTGCTTCATTGCTCTCCATACAGTGATGATACTGGACATCTTTGTTTGATCCTGTTTTGAAAGAATGTTCTGTCGGGTGTGATGGCACATGTTTATAACCCTAGCACTTAGGAGACTGAGGCAAGAGGGTCTCAAGTTTGAATCTTGCCTTGGCAATTTAGGAAGATCCTGTCCCAAAATAAAGTTTTAGAAAGATCTGGGTCTGAAGGCCCTGGATTCATCCCCTATTATTGCTGAAAGTTTGTTTTTCAGTGTTTCACAATTAAGTATAATTGAATACACTTTAAAGTTAAGATTAAGATAGTCCCTTATAACCTCAAATGTTAGGGAATTTTGTCATAGGCTAGATATTGATTTTCTTCAAATGCTAGGCAAGCACTCTGGTATCTCTAAGGTATCTCTTCAGGCCTTGTTCATATTTTATTTTGAGACAGATTCTAGTTAATTTGTCTAAATTGGCCTCAAAGTTTTGATCCTCTTGTCTCAGTCTCCCAAGTAGCTGGGATTACAGGTGATCATCACCACTCCCAGCCTGATAATCATGTTCTTTCATTTGATAATGTTAACCTGTTCCTTGAAAATGTTTGCTTTTCTTTGATGGAAGTTGGTGATGGGGATTGTGCATAGGGCCTTGTGCTAAGTACATGCTCTACCACTGAGGAACTTTGCATTTTTGAGATAAACCATAACTGGAGCAAGATATGCAATTCTTTTCTTGTCTTATTGCACTAGTTGGAACTTCCTCTTACTGAGTTCTAATCTAACTCCATTCTGGTCTGAATCATTGTGTAATTCCTCCTTTTAAATTTATTAATCTGTGTGTGTGGGGGTTGTGTGTGTGTGTGTGTCTTTTTGAGACAGGGTCTCACTCTTCAGTGCAGGCTGGCCGTGGGCTCACTTTGTAGCCCAGGCTGGTCTTGCACTTGCAAAGATCCACTTGCCTCAGCCTCCCGATTGCTGGGTTTACAGGAGCGTGCCACCACACTTGGCCTTCATCTGTGTTTATGGTCTGCAATATGGACTATCTTTGTGAATGCTCCACATGAACTCGGGGTGAATTTGTTTTCTGCTATTGTTGGGTAAAGTAGTCCATAAATGTTTAATTATCTTTATAGTCTGTGATCATATTTTCAGTTCTCTTTTATTTACTGATCCATATTAAACACAGTTTTTAATATTATTCCAATAATTCTGTTAGCTTAGGTCTTTGCTATTTTTGTATCTCTAATCTTCCATCTCATTTTCTTGTGTGTTACATTTTTGGCTATGAGATAATAATTTGGGTTACAATTTTATCTTTGGAAATCCATTAAGCTTTATATTCTCTTCTTTCTTTAAACAAGTAGAACTGCTGTCCCAATTTTCTGTTTCTTTTCTGTATGAAAGTCAACTTGGCCCTATATAAATTTATTGGTCCATTTGTCACTCTCAAAACTCTGATGATGTTTTATTATCTATTATACTACTTTTGCCAAAGAGGAGTTTAAAACAAATGAAGATTTTCTTTTGTGGTACATTTTTCCTGCATAGGTTGTGTTTCTCTTATAATTTGAAATGTTTTCCAGATATATTAAGGTGGAACCTTTTTCATTGATTTTTACTTAGGAAATAATTATACCTTCTGATTTCCACATAGGCCATAATTTTCACCTCTGGAAAGTTCTCTTTTATAGCTTTTCTTCTAATCTCTTAAAGGCTCCTAATTAAGTGTATATTTGCCTTATGTGTGGTTATCTTTAATATCTGTCATTTTGTTCTTCACCAGATTCAGTGTTTTGCAGCACTGGTAAGTGGTTTATAATGGCCAGTAGTAATCCACCCTTTCTTTTGCTCCTGTTGGCACGGTCAGTGTCCTGTCTGTATCTGCACAGTAGGCTGCTGACTGTGAATACCCATGCCTTTCCTGAGGTAAAGCTTTCTCTGTGAAGATTATGCTTAGCCAAATGAATGTTGCAGAAGGTTAATGTCCCCAGAAACCACGTGTGATAGATATGGAATTGGTGCATATGGACCCCAGCCTCCTGGCTTGTCAAGTGGAATACTTCTAGGTATGGTCTACTTTGTAAGGGGAGATTCCACGTGGGCTGAGCCCCATTACACATGGTGGAAGCCTGCTTGATAATTCATTCTTTACAGATTGCCTTTCCTTCCCCAACCCACTTCCTTACTCCACAACTGGTGCTTTTTGGGGTCACTTCTAAAATGAACTGCTGTACGCCTATAATCTCAGCACTTGGAAGGCTGAGGCAGGAGTTTGAGACCGGCCTGAGCTACTTAGTGAGTGCAAGACCAGGCCAAACTACATAGTGAGACTCTATTTCAAAAGACAAAATAAAATAAAGTAAAATAAAATAAAATTCACTTCTTATATTCAAAGCCTTGCTGCAGGGTCTGCTTTGGGGAAACCTAATTAAACAGAAATTTGTTTCTAATTTTTATTATTAGTAACAGTGTAGTGATATATTTGTACAGAAGTCTTTGCCGTTTTGGCTATTTTTCTTTTAGAATAAGAATTGCAGAAATGGAATTCCTAAGTCAAAAGACATAAGAATCTTAGATCTATAATAGATGCTGACAAATTTTAGGTAGGTTTTAGGCAGGAGTAGGATAGCAGTCAGTCCATAGCTGATCTCTCTGAAAGAGACCAGTTAAAAACTACTTCATTTTTCTTGTTCCCCTGTATGTTTGTAATCTTTAAAGATATTGTCAAGATTGCCTTTACTGCAATCTTGTGAGTGATTTAACGTATATAGGATATGAAATTTTTTTGTGGATATTATTTGTAGAAGTTAAGATCGGTAATATAACGGTGGTTAGTGTTATGATAAATGATGAGATGAATAGGTTGATTAATTTTATTTGAAGTTGCACCAATTTTTTGGCTCCTAAGATCAATGGAATACTTCTATCCTATAAAAGTTAAGAAAGCCATATTTTTAAGTATGGTATGTGGAATTAGCAGTTCCAACTCACTTTCTTTAAGGTAAATAAGGTTTTATCTTCTAATATTAGATTCACAATCTAATGTTTTTGTTAAGCTATAATTACAGTATAGGTTTCCTGAGATGATTTTGGGATTTAAACTGAGGAGAATTAGAGGAAGAATATGGAGAGTTACTGGGGAATTTTCTTGAGTAAATGATGGGGTAATATTTGTAATGTGATATGGTAGTTTTCTTTGTTGTGTAGTGATAAATGTGAATAATGTATACAAAGCTGTAATTAGTATGTTAAGGCCAGTAAGGATAATTGTTAAGTTAGATCAGGAGAAAGTAGAGAGGATGATATATAATTCTCCAATCAGGTTAATTGTTGGAGGAAGGGCTAAATTAGTTAGGCTTGATAGAAGTCATCAAACCATTATTAGTGGGAGTACAGTTTGAAGACCTCGAGCTAGAATTATGGTTCAGCTATGCATACGTTCATAGTTAGAATAGTAAGGAAGAGGTGAGACCATGAGCAATTATTAGAGCTGTAGCGCCTATAAAGCTTAATGGTATTTGAATTAAAATGGCTACAATAACTAGTGCTATGTGACTAACAGAGGACTAGGCAATGAGAGATTTTAAATCTGTTTGATGGAAGCAGATAGAACTAGTTATGATTATGCCTCATAAAGACAGAAAGATGAAGGGGTATGCTATATAGTTTGTTAGGGGATCCAGGAGTTGTAGGATTCGTATTGTTCTGTAGCCTCCTAATTTTAGGAGAATGGCTGCTAGTACTATTGAGCCTGTGATTGGGGCTTCTACATGGGCTTTAGGAAGCCATAGATGGAGGCCATAAAGTGGTATTTTTACTATGAAGGGTATTATACATGCTAGTCATATTATATTACTGGATCAGGTTGTAAGTGTGAGTATGTTATTGTAATTAAATAAGAGAAAGTTTAATGAGCCTAGGAGATTTTGTAGATATACTAGGGTAAGTAGTAGTGGGAGAGATCGTATTAGTGTATAAAATAAGAAGTATAAGCCTGCTTTTATTCGTTCCGTTTGATTACCCCATCGAGTAATAATGATTAAGGTAGGGATTAAGGTTGCTTCAAATAAGATGTAGAATATTATTATTTCTGTAGCTGAAAATGTTATAATCAAGAAAGTTTGCAGAAGAATTAGGAGTGTAATATATATATTTTTTCGTACTTCTGTCTCATTATTTAGGTGGTGCTGACTGGTGATGATTATTAGGGAAAGGAGTTTTGTTGTTAAAATTAATAGCGGGGAAGAGAGGGAGTCGGGGGAAAAATTTAGTGAGTAGTTTTGTCCGGTTAGATCTAGTTTATTTACAACTGTTAGGCTAATTAGTGCAATTAGTAGGCTGTGTGATGTTGTCTTAATTCATATCATTGACTTATTAGATAGTCAGCTGGTAGGAATGAGTATGATTGTAGGGATAATAATTTTTAACATTGTAGTAAGTTTAAGTTTTGTACATAATCAATCCCATAGGTGTCACACTGCAGTGTGACAGGTGAATGTGGGTTGTGTGTGATTTTGTTAGGTTAACCTCACATACCGATCTTATTCAAATATATCCATCCTTAGTTTGAATTCACTAACTCTCAGACTATGACTTCCTGCCACAGACCTTAACCTTAGCCACAGCCTTCCCAATGTTCGTACTACGTATTTATGCAGTTCACCCGAGGTGCTTTTAAAGTTCCTCAATCTGTAAGCGCTGTGACCCCTAGTATAAGATACAAACAGATTTGTCTAGTGTGTCACAATATGTGTTCGGCCAGGACCCTGAACTAGGGTTTATAATCTTAGATTTGTCTCCTTTGTCTCTCAGCCTCAGAGTAGGTGAAAATGATCTTTCGAAGACCAAGCAGTTTGGACGTGGAACTGGATTCACAATCAGCCCCTTTGAAGTTCTAGTAGTAAACAACAAAGCTAAACAAACAAGCACTGGAAAAGCCTCTGGGAACCCTACTCTTGCCCTTGCCCACTTTTTCTAGCTCAACTAGATGTTCAGTTGGCATGACCAATCAGTGCCCTCCTTCCTGAGAGGACTCTTCTCATCTCTCTGGGATCCTCCTCCAACCTCCTCCTTCCTTTCCTTTCTCCAGGTTTATCTCTTGCTTTCCTCTTACCTGGTTTTGACTCACCCGACATTTTAGTGATGACTCTTCATGTACCACCTCTCCAGGGCAGCTATCTCCCTTTTCTGGTAACTGGAGGTTAATTTCTCTGTTTTCTGGGCTAGACTAGAAGCTGCTGAATGCCAGGAGCAGGTCCTGGTGGCCAGTGTACCCCAACAGGGACTAGAGAGTTGGGCCAAAGCAGGTGCTGAGTAAATGTCTGCTAATTGGACAAATAATTGAATAAAATAATAATGAATGGAGAGCATTTGTCAATTTCCTTCAATAGGAATTTGTTTTAAGACTAACAGTCAAATTATTTAAAAACCTATTCCTATGGAGAGTTAGTGAAATGAAATAAGAATAACAGGCAAAATGGCTGCTAAAAATACCACTGCCTTGGGATCTTATGTTTCACACCTGGCTTGGCCAGTTTTGTTTATTCATTATTTCCTTATTTCCATGTAAATCATATTGTGTGATATCAATGTATGACCTCCTGTCATTTGGTTTAAAAAAAAAACATAGTAAGTTCCTGAATTTATCATTCTGCTGCTGTTTGTAGAGCAGTGGTTTAGCCAGGCATGGTGGCATATGCCTGTAACCCCAGCATGTGGGAGGCTGAGGCAGTAGGATACCTGAGAGTTCAGGCCAGCCTGGGCTACAAAGTGAGTTCAAGGCCAGCCTGAACTGCATAGCCAGACCCTGTCTCAAAAACAAACAACAAACAACAAACAACAACAACAAAAAACAAACAAACCCCCTCAAAGAACTGTGGTTTACTAGAGCTTCCTGTATCAGGGAGTATACAAAGCACCTGAGATCTGACAACAAATTAAATTCCCACTGGTTAGCACTATTACTCCTACTTAGTAGGCAAGGAAACAAGACCAGGGACATTAACTTACCCATCATCTCAATAGCTCCTTAAAGCCACCACTCTGCGAGGGAAAACCGGAGTCCATATCCCCACCTTATGTGCGTATAAGACAAAGGAAGACGTGGTCTGAATATATCCCCCAAAATTCACATGCTGGAAACTCTATCCCCAATTGGGCAGTGTGGGGAGGTGGAACCTAATGATATGGCACCACTCCAGTGACAGTATTAATGACAGTATTGTGGGAAGCGGGTTTCCTGTTGAAAAGGACATATCCAGTTCTCCTCTCACTCTCCTTTGTCTATATGATGCCTTCTGTCATTTTGTGATGCAGCCAAAATGCCCTGCCCAGATGGAGCTCCTCAGTCTTGTACTTCTCAACCTTCAGAACTGTGAGCTAATATATTTCTGTTTATTATAAATCACCTATCTGTGATATTCTATTATAGCAGCACAAAATGGGGAGTTAATAGCAAACTTAGAACTTGGCACCTGCTAAAGATGTGACTGTGGACAATTTAGTTTCCCTCATCAAGTTTCGGGGTCCTCATCTGCAAAGTGGGAATCACTGTAGGGCCCACTTTCAGTTTTGCTGGGGAGGGGATAAAATAGATGGTGTGGGTAGAGCAGCCAGCAAGACAGGAGTTGTCTGAGGGAGGCTCCACCCTTTCAGGTGAGGGGAGGGAAGGTAGAAGGCTTCTACCAGAATGGGTGGAGTGGCCTTAGAGCAGGCAGCATGGATGGCTGAGCTCCACAGGCTTTCTAAAGATCTACAGCTGGGACGCACAGTGCGTTGTCTAAGTGAGGTCAGAACTGAGAGAATGACTAAGTCCACACTGCTGTGATGATGCCAGTGAGGATGGAAGTCCTGCCCTCCTTTTCTGATCTCCAGTTTCTGTAGGTGTTTCCCCTCACCTTTCCTCACCAGCTGCTCAAAGGCTCCTGTCTCTTCCATCTGCCTTCTAAGTCCTGTCCACACATGTAATCCAGAAATGCATGGGCACACACACACGTGCTTCTGTGCACACATGTTCCATATTCCTGGGATTCAGGCACTCTGTCTCATGAACCTGCCCATCACATCTCCCAACAGGTAGCATGAACAGCCTCCTTACAGCCTTCTAGAGTCATTTACCCATCCATTCATCCACCCATCCACCCACTCGCCCACTGAGCATTCCCTGAGATTTTGCTTGCTCTGTGCTGGTTCACTGGTTGAGCAAATCATGTTCCATCATGGTGAAGAGTTTCCTGTGGACTTACAAGCCTTCAGTAAAGCTTGTTATTTGAATGTGCTGACTCCATATATTTTTCACCCTGCTGCTAGGAAATCCTATCACCAGCATCCTGTTTCTTAACCTTAAAAATATTTTGTTACTATTCAGAGAATGTTGAATGTATTCACATTGTCATGCAGTATATATCCAGAAATTTTTCCTCGTGCAAACCTGAAATTTAGTACCCATTAAACCTCCTTCCTGAGCCTCTGCCAACTACTATTTTATTTTCTGCTTCTGTGAATTTGACTATTTCAGATACCACATAAAAGTGGGTTCATGTAGTATCCATATTTTTGTGACTGGCTTATTTAAATATGTATGAAGTCCTCACATTCATCCGTCTTGCAGTGTGAATCACAAGTTCCTTCCTTTTTGCCAGTCATGATTTGAGTTGAGTTATGTAGCTTATTTTTTACCCAATAAATTATGTACTCTTTTCAACAACACTGAGATGTATAGTACTTTCATTTTCTTCATCTTGAAGATGGAGGAAATCAAGGTATAATGAGATTCAGTAATTTTCTCAAGGATCAGACAGTGGAGGAGGCTGGATTTAAATCCAGCAATCTGGTTCCAGGATCAAGGCTCTTAAACACTCTACCATTGTCTCTCTGACTTCCTGGAGTAAGAAGCAAGTAGGCAAGGACTTCCTCAGAAGATGGCCAATCGATAAGAAGCAAGGTAAAGAGCCTTTCTGTGAGAAACAGCTCAGGAAATATAAAGGCTATTCACAGAAATAATTAAGGAAAACTTCCCAAGCATAGGAAAAGGAAATGATATTCAGATGTATGAGGCAAACAGAACTCCAACCAGATACAACCAAAACAGATCTACACCCAGACATATAATAATCAAGATCCCAGAAATTCATCACAAGAACGGAATATTAAAAGCAGTCAGAGAAAAGACACAGATCACCTATAAAGGAAAACCCATCAAAATCATGACAGACTTCTCAACACAAACCATCAAATCAAGAAGAGCTTGGAGTGAAGTATTCCAAGCCCTGAAAGAAAATATTCTCCAACCCAGATTGATGTACCCTGCAAAACTGTCTCTAGAAATTAATGAAGAAACAAGATGCTTCCATGAGAAAGAGGAACTGGGGGGGTTTGTGACCACCAATTCAACCCTACAAAAAACACTGAAGGACATTCTAGAGAGAGAGGAAAAAAAACCACCAGGGTTTCAGGAACAGTGGCAGAGAGGCCTCAATGAATGGGGCAGACAGTAGAATGAAGGAGAAAAGTAGACAACCAATGGCAGAAAAATAGCATAGCAGAGATGAGGCAGAGAAGTTTGGCTATAATCTCTAACACAGATGGTCTTGATACACTAACAAAAAGAAACACAGGCAGAGTAGATCAGAAGATGGGGTCTATCGAGATGCTCTGTATAGGAAATATAATTAATCTGAAAGAAGGTTTATGGACCAAAAGCCAAATATGAGAAAACAATGCTCTATGTGACAGGGAACCAAAGAAATAGGGGCGGCTCGTCCGGCAGCTGCAGATAGGTTGGAAAGACATGACACTTTTGTGAAGTGGAGAACTACTCAGCTATAAGGAAGGAAAACCTTAAGGCTTTTGTAGGTAAAGGAATGCAACTTAAGATAAAGCCCGGGGTAAAATGGCTCAGAACCACTTAGATAAATAGTGGGTTGCCCCCCTAATCTAAAAACTAAAGGAGTTAGTGGGACCCAAAATGTACAAAGCACTCTGTGAAAGTGAAAAGGGAGGAATTGTCTAAAAAAGGAAGACAGAGGACATTGTTAATAGTGTATCAGGATTTAAAACCCACATTGTTCTCATCAATCTGTTTAGTTTGGTTATATTCTGTTCCAGTCTGTCTACTTCTACTGGATTTGAGGGCACAGATGGCTATTCCAAAAACAGCAGGCTATACTACAGTAACCATCCTTAATTTCCTATTAACTTAATCTGAAGCCCTGTATTACTTTCACTGTCTTATTATGACTGATTTTATTTGAATCTGGTTTGTTAGATCGCTGTTTTGTCTTGACTGATTTTATTCAAATCTGTTATGTTTGATAGTATCAAGTATGAGAATATAGGCAACTACTCTGAAGACGACAAGATTCACTAGGATACCCATTCTGGTTTACTATTACCTGCTTTTGAAGTCTTATAATGTCTCCAATGTTTTGTTTTTATTAATATTGTTATGTACTGCTATGTTAAATTATACTATGCCTGAAGATATAGACCATTCTATTGAAGATAACAAGAGACATCATAGTAGCTATTGTAGATCACCTTGGATTGTGGTTTTAATCTTGTGCTATATCCATGCTTTTGTGTTGAATGACCCCATTTTATTTTCTTTCTCATTTGGTTTTATTCTTTTCAAAATAAAATCAGGTAGGCAGTCAGAAATTCCTTTATCTCAACAAAAGAGATCAATGTCTTATTCTTAAAAAAAAAAAAAAGAAAGATAACTATGTGGGAACCAGAAGCCTAGGGTTTGCCTCTGGTTTCTGCCCCTGACATCCTGTGACCAGGAATAAACCTCTTCCTTTCCCTTGCAGGGTCTGGGCCCCCATCTGTAGAAAGAGGCCCCCAAACTAAAGAGATTGTCCTGTGAGCAAATAACCTGGGAAGTCTGTTAAGGTTCAACCTGTTCTCTTTTAAAAGTGTGGCTATGGTAATGGCAGAGGTAAACAAGTAAATAATTATTGAATAAATGTAATTTTCCTTGAGAGAATTTTCCAGAGCATGGAGAGAGGAGATGAGAGTAATTAAACAAGGCAAGAAAGGAAGAGATAGAAAGTGAAGCTGGGCTTCTTTTCATTGTGTGAAAGAGCACCCTGAGAGTAGGTGTGAACAGCTCATCTCTGAATCTTCACTAGAGTTCCAGGTTTTCAGTAGAGTGGATGTCCAGGGAATGCTTGGACAGGGAATGCTGGCAGCTATGCTTGGCTGATCTGGGTATGTCTTCAACCTGTGCGTCTTCTCCAGGCGAGGTTGCCCTAACACTGTGTTCACAGGCAGTGAACTGGTGGAAAGAAACTCATGTATCTCGAGGACCTGCTGTGAGCTCACCACAGGCTACATATTTATTTATTTATTTATTTATTTATTTATTTTGTAAAACAAAACTTGAGATGCAATACATATACCCTACAATCCATCCATTTAAGATGCATAGTTCAATGATTTTAGTATATTCACAGAGTTGTACATCTATCATCACAATTTTAGAACAACTTTGTCATTTCCCTTCTATTAGTCTCTCTTAACCCCATCCTTTTTCTTTTACATTCCTAGCCCTAGACAGCCACTACTCTACCATCTCTATTTATATATTTGCTTATTCTACATGTTGAATATGAGTGAGATTATACAATATGTGGACTTTGGTGACTGGAATTTTTCACTTAGCATGCTGATTACAGGTTCTTAAGATCCATTTATCTTGTAGCATGGAACAATATTTAATTCATTTTTATTGCTGAGTAATATTTCATTGTATGGATATACCACATATTATTTATGTATTCATCAGTTGTACATTTGTGTTGTTTCTACTACTTTACTATTATGACTTATTTTCTTGATTTTCTGAACATTTGTGCACAGCTTTTGTCTGGATATATGATTTCATTTTTACTGGGCATATACCTAATAGTAGAACTTCTGGATCATATGGTAATTTCATGTTATTGTTTCAGAAACTACCAGGCTTTTCCAAAGTGGCAGCACCATTATACATTTTTCTCAGCAATGTGTGAAGGCTGTAATTTTCCCAAGTCCTTGCTGATACTTGTTGAATGATTTTAGAGGAATACTTCCACACACACCACAGAAGAAATGTTTATATCTTAGCCCCTAGAACCTGTGAATGTGACATCATTGGAAGAAGAGTTGTTGCAAATATAATTAAGGATCTCAAGATGAAATCATCATGGATTATTTGGCGAGGCATTAAATCCAATAAAAATGTTCTTATAAACCTTGTGATATACTAAGAAATTCTCATGAACTAGAGCATCCAGCATAACCAAATTCTCAGAACAAGAAGAAAACAGCCACAGGGACAATCTACTCAGTCATCTTCAGGGTGGGTTAGAATTCTGCAATCTGGGACGTATTTTTCAAACTTTCCACCCCAGAAACGATGGAATTCCCTTATAACATTTCTGCCTCTTTCTACTTGTACACCTGTGATGATGGCAGCTCACTTCTTTTAGTATACTCATCAATGAATTAGTCTACTAATGTTCACAGCTGAATGTTTGAGCCCATCTCAGAGTATGGTGCTGGACTGAAACACAGGTTTTCTGAAGTTGCCTAATGATGTGTTTATTGCTCAGATTTTCCCACTCGGTTGGGACAAAATACCTGACATCCACTATCTAAAGGAGAAAGTGTTTATTTTGCCTCACAGTTTCAAAAGATTCAGTCCTTGATCTGCTGGCTCCAAGACAAGAATATCATGGTGGAGCAAAGTGCTCACTCCATGGTGGCCAGGAAGCAGAGTATAGGGAAAGAGTGCTAGAAAGAGATATGCCCTCTGAACGTATGCCCCCAGTGACCTACCTCCAACTGGGCCCACCTCTTCACAGAACATTCAGCTGTGAACATTAGTAAACTAATCCACTGATGGGTACAGCACCTACACAATCCAATCCAAGAGTCTCTTAACCCATCAAGTTGATAATTCAAATTAACTGGCACATTATGGGACGCACAATGTGGGATACTGTACTGTTATACAGTGTTTTCAGTGCTGGTCGAGCATCTATGTCCATATTTTCTTCCTATTTTTTACTTTGACCTCTGAGGAAGTGTTAGTTCTGGGTCTTGGCTCCACATCTCCAGCCAGCAAGCTGCAGTGCCAGTGTGGCATCACAGGTTTGATCTCCATGAGACCAAGGTTACCTAGCTGTTGACAACCAACTCCCCTGAAAATCAGTGATGCTAGTCACCAGGGCCTCTAGGGGAGAGAGTGGAGCTACAGCCTGTGGATCTGACCCAACCCCACCCTGGGGAGAGGAATAATATGATGCTGGGGGCTTAAGTTAGGCCCACAACACTTGTGCTACTCCATCCCCAAAGTCATTTTTTAAAAATTTTTTAATCTTATTTAAAGAAATAAAGAAAAGAAAATTGAAAAAAAAAACAAAATAGAAAAAACGAGAAAAAAGTAGAATTCAAAATTCAAAAAAATTAACATCATAAAATCGCTAGTTGATACATTACATATTGTCATCGTAACAATAGTTGTTAAAGTTACAAAATCAAAGCATAAAAAGTGACTAGACACCCAAACATTGACAGTGAAAACTTTTCTGTTCAATGATCTAAAAGCAATTTAGTAATATGGTCATCTATCTTATACACTATACGTACTGTTATATCCTTTAGAGCACTTTCCTTGCCTTTCGCTTTTACAATATCTATGATACTTTTTGGATCCCATTATTTTGTCAGTTCTTATTATTTTTTACACTAGAGAGACAATGTGATATTTGCTAATGTGAGTCTTGTTTATTTCACTAATGAGGATATTCTCAATTTGCCTCCACTTAACTATAAAGACCTCAAGATCATCCTTTTTTTATAGCTGAATAGTATTACATTGTATAAAAATACCACATTTTTTTATCCACTCTGCAGTTGATGGACATTTCGGTTGTTTCCAAGATTTAGCTATCACAAACTGTGCTGCTATGAACATGGGTGCTCATGTATCGTTGTGACATGACCTTTTCAATTTTTCTGGGCAAATGCCCTGGAGGAGAATAGCTGGACTGAATGGAACTTCCAACCCTAGTTTTTTGAGGAATCTCCATACTGATTTTCACAGTGGTTGTACCAGTCTGAACCCCAAAGTCATTTTAATTTTGGTTGTCTTCTCTCTCTTTAGATTCCAGATGGACTTCCATGAACATAGTTCTGCTTATGATACTTGCACCTTCAAAACCTTGAAGTAATTATTGCCTACATAATAAGTTTCCAAATGTAAGCCTGACATTCTGAATCCAACCCAACAGAACAACTCATTCTTCTTCAACTATATTGCTTGCCTTGGCTCTCCCTGATCCCTCTGCCTGAAATGTCTTTCTTACAACATCTCTGCAGAGTGAAACGTGTCTACTCTTTAAGTGCTAACATGAGCTCCATAAGCTGAAAATGATCTTTATTGATTTATATGGTAATCCCTAGTTTACTCGGCTGCAGGACCAGGGCTGGTGCACTACACATCTCTGTAGATAGGCTGAGAATATTTGCTTCATATTCTGCAAGACTGTTTTCCCTTTGAGTTGTGCAGTTAAATCTTCCTGTGCAGCTCTACACAGTTGCTCTGGGTAGGAACACTTGATCTATTTGAGACCAGAAGCACAGACTCATGAGTTTTTCAAGAGCTTTCCAAAGATGTATTGGTTCTCAGACATAAAAAAGAAGATGGAAAAGCTAAAAGCTATCATAAATTCCAAAGAAAAATTATTCTTATTTTTTACAGTGAAAATTAATTTTAACTGATCAGACAGGTTTCTGAAAGCACAATAAAGGCCATGGTGACAATGGGTGACACTGAATCCTTACATGTACTAGACACTAGTCTGCTTTTCCCATTTTATTTTTTTTATCTTGAAGGTAGTAGAAATACAACAGAACAAGACAGAACAAAGCAGTTGAGACAGTGCAGTGAAATTGGTACAGAACTTCACAGCAGGTTACCAGGATAACAGTAATAGGTACCATAGTGTATCTTATTATCTTCACAATAGTTGTCTAGCCAATTAGGAATAGCAAAATCAAACCAAAGACAGACCATTATAAAACCAATCAAAAGACAATATTGAATAAAGCAATTAATCACAATGAAACAAAACAGTGAAAACAACATTTTCTTTCAAACAGAAGATAGAGGAGATCCCCCATATTTGCTATATTGCATGCAGTCATCCTCCCAAGAGATGCTCAGACCTCTGTCGTCATTTGCTAAGGGTGGTGGTTTAAGATGTTTGATTCCAAGCCCATGCACCAGTAGGCTCACTGGAGACGCTACTGGCTCTCCACCTGGCTCACGCCAGAAGAAGGAGCTTACCAAGAAGGCAGGCAAATTGCTTCTTTGTGCAGCTGCCTGGGTTCCACCATGGCTGTGGTCTGATTTTGAGGGCCGCTGACTGGTTTTCCTCCTGGCTCACACTGCAGGAAGGCACTTACCAAGAGAGTGGGTGAATTGCTTCTTTGTGTAGCTGCCTGGGTTCCACCATGGCTGAGGTCTGATCTCGAGGGCCGCTGACTGGTTCTCCTCCTGGCTCATGCCAGAGGAAGGTGCTTACCAAGAGGGAAGGCAAATTGCTTCTTTGTGTCTACTTTTCCCATTTTAAATTAAACTCTTAACTGCAACCCTAGGAGCTCATGCTGTGCTACCATCATCCCTGTTTCACCAATGATGAAACTAAGGTACGTACAGCTGATCAATGTCTTAAAATAGTTCTTCCTGTCTGCAGCATTCTCTAGGGCTAAGGAAGTAGAGGCTTTGGATGATTCAGCACTACTTCCAGCTCAGGGCGTGGCAAAGAGTAAATGTTCAAGGGCCATGAAATCACAAGGGGAATATACAATTGAATCTATGTACTTCACAACGTGTTAGATAGACTTCCTTGATGGCGTTGAGTCCCTCATACCTTATTGTAGAGGTTTCCTGTTCTTGCTTCCATCAGTAACCGTTTTGAATTCTGCCACTTCTGTGGTAAGAAATGAGTTTAGGCTATTACAGTACTTTGTTAATGAGCTGTTAGGGTGCACAGAAAAAGGAAATGGGAAAGAAAAAATTTAATTCAGGTGTAATATGTAAGCCACAGTAAGCCACAAACATTGCTGAAAGGAATTATAGAAGACTTAAGAAATGGAATGACATGCTATGTTAGTTGAAAGACCCAAATTGACCTACAGATTTGATGCAATCCTCATCAAAACCAATGATTTCTTTTGTGGAAATGGAAAAACACACTCTAAAATTCATATGTAATTTCAGGGGACCCAGAATTGCCAAAACAACCTTTAAGAACAAAGTTGGACAAATTTTTTGATTTGCACAATTTGCAATAAACCTATAGTAATCAAAACAGTGTGGTACTGTCATACAGAACAATGCAATAGGCCAATGGGCATATAGACCAATGGAACTGAATTGGAAGTCCAGAAATAAACTTTCATATCTATGGTCAATTAATTATTTATTGGTGCTAGGGATTGAATCAGGGCTGTATGCACGTTAAGCATATGCTGTACCACTGATCTCTATCCCCAGTTTCTGTCAATTGATTTGATTCTTTTTTTTTTTTAACTGTGTCTTACCATATTGCTCAGGCTGGCCCTGAACTCCTGGCCTCAAGAGGTCTTTTTGCCTCAGCTTCTGTCTAGCTGAGATTATAGATGCATGCTAACTGCACCCAGCTTCAAAGGATTTTTGACAAGGGTACCATGATCATTTCATGGAGAAAGGAAAGTCTCTTTGGCAAATGGTGCTGGAAAAAAGCTGCATATCCACATCCAAAGGAATGAAGTTGGACTATTATCATATGCAAAATATAACTAAAAATTCATCAAATATCTAAACATAAGAGCTAAAACTGAAAATCCTCAGGAGGAAACACAGAGGCAAATCACTATGACCTTGATTTGGATTTGGTTTCTTAAATACAATGCCAAGACTACAGGCAACAGCCACCATAAAAATAAGGTAGACCTTTTCATAATTAAAAACTTTTGTATATCAAAGGGCACTACCAAGAGAATGAAAAGATAATCCACAGAATGAGAGAGAATATTTGCAAATCATGGATCCAAAATAAAGGATTTACTATCCAAAATAAAGAACAACTGCAACTGAACAACCAGCAATCTAATTAAAAATGGGCAAAGGACTGAATAGACAGACATCTGAAGAAGGTATACAAATCTCAATAAGCACATGAAAACAAATCCAACCTCACTAATCACTAGGAAAAGTCACATCAAAACTACAATGAGCTACCACTTTCTACCTGCTAGGATGGGAATAATAAAGAAATACAGAAAATGGATCTACCTTGAGACCATAACATTAAATGAAGTAAATCAGACACAAAAATATCACATAGTTTCTCTTATAGGAGAAACTCAAATTATAAATAAAGAACAAAATAAAAGAGAATAGGAAGTAGAGAGACAGATATATCTCAAGTGGGAAGAGGACCAAGAGATAGAGAGTAGAGAAAGGGGAGGGAAAGGTGATGAAAAAAGGAATTAAGATGTGTTATGTGCATGTATCAACTCTCCACAAGGAATGTGAATATTATCTACTGTAAACATGTACTACTAACAATAAATAAAATTAAATAGTCACAGTATAAAAAAATCACAAATGTTAGAAATAATGGGGAGAATCGGGAACCTCATACATTGCTGGTATGAGTATAAAACAGTACAGCTGCAGTTGAAAACAGTGTGGCTGTTTCTCAAAAAGCTAAACATATGATTACTGTATGACCCAACAAGTCTTCTCCTAGGTACATACCCCAGAAAAATGAAAACAAGTGTCGAGTGTGGAGCTACAGGCTGTAATCCCTGCTGCTCAGAAGACTGAGTCAGGAGGATTGAAAATTTGAGGCCAGCTTGGGGAACTTAGTGAGACACGGTCTCCAAAAAATGAAGAGGGCTAGAGATGGGGCTCAGGGATAGAGTGCCCTTCGGTTCAATCAACCATCAATACTGAAAAACAATAATGGAAACAGGCATTCAAACAAATGCCTGCGTAAGGCATTTCTATTCAAATTATCTATTCAAATATAGCTAAAAGGTGAGAACAACCAATATCCAGCAGCGTATGAGCAGATAAAATTAGTGTGTATATAAACAATGGAATATTACTCATCCCAAAAAAGAAATGATACCTGCTACAACATGGAAGAATATTGAAAGAAGCCAGGTACAAAAGGACATCAACTGTGTAATTCCACATATACAAAATATCATGAATAGGCAAATTCATAAGACGGAACCTGGCTTCGAGTTTACCAGGGGGCCGATGACTAAGAGTTGGAGAGTTATGGTTTAATGGCTGCACCACTTCTGTTTGGAATTACGAAAACATTTTGAGACTGGAAGAATCTAATTGTACTTAATACTGTAAATGTAATTCATAAACTTTTTTTTGGGTACTGGAAATCAAACTCAGGACCTTGTGCTTGCCAGGCAGGCGCTGTGCCACTGGGCTATATCCCCAGCCCATAAATGTAATTCATGACACTTAACCGCACACTTAAATGTGGTTAAAATCACAAGTTATATTTGGGATTTTTAAAAAAACTTTTAAATTATTTTGAAGGTAGTAAAATATAACAGAACAAGACAGAACAAAGCCAATTGAGACAGTGCAGTGAAACTGGTATAGAACATCACAACAGGTTACCAGGGTAACAGTAATAGGTGCCATAGTAAATCTCATTATCTTCACAATGGTTGTTCTTTCAATCAGGTATAGCAAAATCAAACCAAATACAGAATATTATAGAACTTATCAAAACAGAATATTGAATAGAGCAATACAATTAATCAGAACAAAGCAAAACAGTGATAACAATATTTGCCTTCAAAGAGATGGTAGAGGAAAATCCCCCTATTTGCTATATTGCATATGGTCAACCTCCCAAGATGCTCAGGCCTCTGGCTCCCATTTGCTAGTGGGGGGAGAATGTTTGATTCTCAGCTCACGTACCTGTAGGCTCACGGCTGCTTACCAGGGAGCCGAGCAGGTTGCTTGGGATTTTTTTTTTTTTGAGACAGGGTCTCTTTATGTAGTTTTGAATTCACTATGTCTCTCAGACTGACCTTGAACTCACAGCACTCCTTGCCCTCAGCCTTAGTGCTGGCATTATTATAGGTGTGAACCACCATACCCACTCCAAATGGTAGATAACTCACATACATGTGCACATATACAAACAGATATATGTATATATACATACATATGCATACATGTATGAAAATATATGTCACAATAAAAGGAATTTACATAAGGTATGATTGAAATATGTGCTGTTTACATTTTTAAAAATTTTATTACAGCAAAACATACATTGCCATTAATCCTCTTCGAAATACTCTCTTTGAATACTCATATGTCTGTGCCACTTTCTGAAGCAGTTCTGGAATTCCTCTTTCATGAGTGTCTTCAGTTGCATTGTCACTGTTGCCTCAGTGTTCTGCATTGATTCCAGATGTTTACTTTTCACCGTCATTTTGACACGGGAGAAGAGCCAGTAGCTGCATGGTGCAAGATGTGGTAAACATGGTGGACACACTGGAATGTTTGTATGAACTTGCTCTGCCATTGGATGGCACTAGCAACAGCATTCACTGTTCTGTTTTGTTTTGCTTTAATCTCAACTAGCAAACATACTCATGAAAGAAAACTTCCCAGAACTGCTTCAGAAAGTGGCAAGAATGATACGATAAGTGTGATGGAAGCGAGGGGGAGTATTTTGAGGGGATTAACAGCAATGTGTCCTTTAAAAATATATATACATCCATCACATAGTTAGATCACACCTTGCACATTTCTGCAACCCCCCCCCCCCCACTCACGGTTGTCACAGTACCTGACCCAATAGAGACTTACTGGATGTTTGATTTTAGTAAGGTCTGAGGCTGGGAGTCCTAGAACTGTTTAGTGCTTTTTGTTTAATGCCATAAAATGTTTCTTTATGGTGTCAACTATACAAAAGATAGTCGGCCTTTTTCTTTCTTAGACCTGCTCATGCGTCTGGTGCCAAGGGATGAAGAAAAAGCTAATTCCTTGTCTTTCTTAGACAGGGTAGCTCTTGGGGAAGTAAACATAACTGGCTCCAGTGCTGTTTTCCTCTTAAGGAGTTCACATTGTATCTGGTGTATCATTCTTAACGAGTCCGGGCAATTCAGCCACTTGGGAGATGAAGAAGGAGAGTTCATCTCGGAGCAATGAGTCACCATGATTTTCAGAGCCATGATGGGAGGGAGGGAGAAGAGGGGCAGATTCAAGACAAGCAGGTGGGATGCGGTAGCCAGCTCTGAAGTTGAGGGACAACAGTTCAACTGTAGTACAACCAGAGGTTTAAGATAAATGGCTATATTCACATCATTGGTTTGGCTTGAGAATCAATGCCCACTCCATAACCACTTAGAGTTGACTGGAATTTTTTTTGGCATATTTCTGCCCTCATTTTAGAAGGGCATCTAATTTCCCAGTAAGGTAGGGTTAGGGTTATTGGTCAGGATTCTGGTACTTAGCTACAGCCAACCGATGCCTGACCTGGAAAAGAGCAGATTGCTTCCAAGGAGGAGAGGCTGAAACTCACTCTTTGGTCCCTTTGAGAGCATCTCCCCTCTTTTTTTTTTTTTTTTTTTGTTTAAATTTTAAAGCTTGTTTAATATTGCTCTACCAGAGAGCATCTCCCCTCTTACACATCTCCCTAGCCTGGGAATTTCCTTGTTTCTGGACCCACCTCTGACCAGTCTGAGCAGCTCTGTGAAGAGGACCCTGAGTCCTTTGGAAGTGCACTGCCCAGATCTCTTTTCAAGGAAGGACTGCAGGGCCACCTCAGCTGCACAGCCCTGTCTTGCCTGAGGCCAAACACTTGCAGGGGGCAGGCTCTTGAGTAAAGGTGGGGAGGGGCATTAAGGGCCTTGAACTTCTTCCTCTGCCCTTTAATGGTTAACCCACTCCTTCCCAGTCTTACAATTCCAAGGCCTAGAGGGAGAACTGGATGATTGTAAATTCTGACCTCCTGCTTCTTCCTAGGTAGTCTCTCAGGGACTGGCAGAGCAGTCCCTCAAAGACAAGGCTGGGAGGATCTGGGCTGACTTAAGGACATGATCTGTCTTTCCTTAGATGGTAGAAAGCTGGACTTGTTGCCTAGCTCTGACCTAAGAAAATTTATTCTCCTTCTCTTTAGGATCAGGGTCTGTGTTTGCAGCATGAGGTGTGTGTAGAAATGAGCTCTCCTGGGCGCTGATTTCTTTTGAATGAAGGTCTTTTTCAGGGAACTGGATGGTTCCAACCTGCCTAGGAGTCTAGGACACCCTTGCCCCTTGGCAGTCCCCTGGAGGTGAGTCACAGTGAGGAAGACAGTTCCCTATGGAAGGAGGCCACCCACTGGGGCTTCATTATGCAGCACAATGCAAAGTAATTGCCTCCTTAGCCGGTACCTGATATGAACCCAACACTGTGGTAGGTGCTTCCTATGCTTTATCCTACTTAATCCTCCCAGCAGCAGAGAAAAAGGTAGGTGGTATTATCTGTATGTTATGGAGGAGGAAACTGAGGCTCCGAGTGAGGAACCTGGGCTGCACTCCCTGCCTTCTGCCTATTGAAACCTTACTCATGGCTCAAGATCCAGCCCCTTCACCTCTCCTGGGAGCATCTCCATCCCTCTGTATCTGCCTGTCTCCTGTGGCATCTGGGCAGTCACCCGTGGATCTTTGAGTTTGTGTCGACTGCTGCACTACACTGGGAGTTCGTGGAAGGCAGAAGCTGGGCTGGCCGTGCTCTGGGGATTAGATTGGCCTTTAATTTCCAGACTAGGTCAGCACCCACAGGAAGGAAGCAAGAATATAAGGCCATAACAGTGAACGTCCTAATCTTCATAGCCATCCTATGAGGCTGAGTCCCATTAAAAATAATAAGAAAACACTTCCAGTGATCTTGAGTTACAAGTGGAGGACGTGGATTGAAATACTGGCCTTGAGCTAGTACATGCCTGTAATCCCAGCACTTGGGAGGCTGAGGGAAGAGGACTGCCATGGTTCAAGGCCAGCCTAGACTACATAGTGAGACTCTGTCTCAGAAAACAAACCAGAAGAAAACCAAGTGAATGAAATCCTGGCTTGTCTGATCCCAAAGCTACATATTCTCTCTCTCTCTCTCTCTCTCTCTCTCTCTCTCTCTCTCTCTCTCTCTGGACAGTGTCTTACTATGCAGTTCAGACTGGCCGTGAACTCATGGTGATCCTGCTACCTTAGCTTCCTGAGTGCTGGGTTTACAGAGGCACGTTCTTTTCATTGTGTCAAGGAACATGCCTGTGATTTTAGTCTTATGTTTCCTCTTTTATGGTTTTCATCATATCCCCAAGCTACCTGTGAGATTAGTCAGTACTTTTTCTTTAAATGAATTCATTTAAAAATACATTTATTCTGCAAGAAGCTTTAGCTGGGAACCTAGTTATCCGCTGCAGTAATGAATTAAATTAATTATCACAACAACTGAGTTTATCCAGGTATATCTACTGTCATTTTATGGTGCATAAACCCATACCCCATCTCCACATGCTTCATGCAGCCCCATGGAACCCTTTCAGATCTTTTCTCTCCCTGTCTGACCTATTCTTCAATTTGCCACAATACTCAAGTTCTGGAGATGAGTGTTGGAAGAGACCCTGAGAGGTTCATTTACCCCCGAGTCTGATAGAGCTGAGTGATATGCCCACAGGTACTTATGAGACAATGGTCATGTGGCCCAGGTCCTCCAGAAGCTTTTCATTGCTTACATTCCATTAGCCAAAATTAGCCACGTGGTACCACATTACTGCAAGAGACAGAAAGTACAGATTCCCAAATACCCAGGAAGGAAAGGAGAACCAAATACTGCATTTTTAGTGTACCTCCAAGACATCATTCATGTGTGTGTGTGTGTGTGTGTGTGTGTATTATTTCTCTTCTATAAATGAAGAATCTGAAGCCCACAAAGATGAGTTAACCAAAGCCACACTGATGGATAATGGTGGACCAGGGTTTAAACCCAGGCAGTAGAATTCATGCATAAAAACCAACAAGAGCACCTATAGTCAGCAATATTAGTTTCCTATGACTACAGAAATTATTATATTTAGGCCCCAGTGGGATAATCTGTCATGGCATCCACATGTGAAGATCTTTAATGCAGTCATGTTTGCAAAGACCCTTTTGCCATACAAGACAATATGCCAGGTTCTGAGGATTAGGACAGAGAGATCTTTGGCACCATTACGCAGACTCCCACAGTCTCCATGAGAGCTCTTACTATCTGGATTCCAGTTGTCTTTGATCTGTCCCTTTCTTGGGGTCCTATTTACATTCTCCCTTGTAGGAAAGCAAATTGTCCTGGTTCATCTTTTCTTCTGGAATCTGAGCTGCCTAAAGGCAAGAATCATGGCTGATTCACCATCCACTTTGAGAAGCTGGGCACATAAAAATAATATAATTGTGGTAGTGATTCTACTGAGTGAGCTAAAAATTTCCCTTGAGGGCATCGGAAACTGCTATGGCAAGGAAAGAGCCAATGAATAGTGACACCCCAATGAAACGCCTTTTTCTGAAGATGAGGAGCAAGTGATTAGCTGTCTAGGGCTTGTGTAAGACTGCTTACCATTGCCTCCAGCCCAAATGCTGAGCAGGTGAGAGCTGGAGAGAAAGTTGGCTGGCCTCTCACTAGTGCCTTTGATTCACTGACTTATTCAGCAAATGTTTATTGACTATCTCCACGTTAATAACATCATTAGCTGAAGTAGCTGTGGCCTTAGGAACCTGTTTTTGGCGCCTTGTGGGAAGATGTTAGGAGATTCCTATGTGTGCCGTCCACAGGCAAATTCCCAGTCAATGAGGAAGTATGCAAAGAAGCTCAAAAGAGTTGGGCTCAAGCCCTAATGTTTCTGTTCTCTTGGACAAATCACATCTCCTCTCCAGAGTGTCTACATTCATCTGTTATTGCATTTACATTGTTAAATTGTAATTACATACCATTTTTGCATAATCTATACATAGGATGAGTTCCTGCAGGAGAGGACAGTCTATGCCACCTGTTTCCCATTTACTATCTTAGGACCTAGTGTATCATAAACTCTTTGTAGCAGTAGTACTAGTGCTCATTATGTCTTGAGCTCTGTATTATGTGCTTGCATGGTAACTCATTTCATCTTTGTAATATCTCTATGAAGATACAGATATATAGAACTATTATTATCTACATTGTACACTTGAGAAATACGAGGCAGAGAAGTTGCCTGAAGTTACAGTTAGCAAGTGTAGAGCACATGCAGTTATACAATTAGTAAATTCAAGGCCTCTGTCCAGAGCTCATGGATTAAACTTCTGTACAAAACAACAGAACAAAATATGAATTGAGGACCTCGAAAATCTTTAGTTCCCATTTCCTGTGGGTCTCTAAAATATCCTTCTAGAGACTACATAAAAGGACATCTGCTCTGCAATGTCAGTGTGGACCTAGGAACACAGGCAGGATGAAGTCTCCTGAGAGTGCGAGTTTGAATCCTGGCTCTGCCACTTAAGTAATCTTGAGAAAGTTAAACTCCTTAAATGTCAGTTTCCTCACAGGGCAAAAGGACACTAATACCTATTTTGTAGGCAGAATAAAAATACAAAAATAGAATAATTTATAGAAAAGTACTTGACACAGAGGTAGCTCTCTACAGAAAGTAGCAGAGTTTAGAACATAATTGCTACAGAGCTTAATATTTCTCTTTGGTACAGAGGTTGGTGGAGCTAAACTGATCAACTTCTCAAGCATTAGACACCCCCCGCCATGTGTGTATGCAGAGCCTGGTATAAATTGCTGGGGATGAGTGGAACATATATTGCAATGAGAAGCAACCAAGGAGTGAGGAAACACGTCCAAATTCCACCTCTGCCATCACCTTCCTGTGTGATCTGGTGTTTGGCAAGCCACCAGTTATACCTGCGGTTCCAAGATGAGGGAGTGGAATGTGGAGATCTTCAAGGCCTCACTGAATACTACCAGTACAGAAATTCCCAAGCCAGGTTCTTCAGTGAGTGAAAATGCATTTGGTATCCATGTCTACCAAATAAGCAACGTTTTTCCTTCCCACTGGCATTGCTAGATGCATACAGGTGAAAGGCATTTTTTACCCTGGCAATCTAGGTCCCTCCCCTCCTAAGCTGGCAAGTACTGTAGCTCCAAATAGCCCCAGTATATCCCAGATACAAACTTTTAGTCAACAAACATGATACAAAATGAACAAAATTAAAATCTCCTATAATCCCATCACCCAGAGATGACCACGATTAAAATTTTGGCAGATATCCTTCCAGATATTTCTCTATAAATTTTAATTAAAAATTAGACCCAGTTATATCACAGTAGTATATTTTTAAAAAAAATTCAGAGCGCATACTTAGGAGGTGTGCCCAAGTCAGAAGCTTGGGAGGTCAGGGAGAGCTATGCAAAAGAAATGTCTAGGTGATTTTCAGAACAAGTATGAGTGAGCCCAACAGTGCTCCATACCTAGGGAACTGCATGTGAGAAGACTTAGAGGCATGGTACCCTGAGAACAGAAATATGTTCTGTGCCACTAGAGTTTACAGGGTAGATAATGAAAAACCAACTGCAGAGATGTGCAGGAAACAACTGTGGAGTGGCATTAATTTATTCAGGCTGTTACAACAAAATGCCATATACCAAATGGCTTATGAACAGCAGAGATTTCTCTTCAGTTCTGGAGGATGGGAGTCAAAGCTTGAAGACAGCTGGCAGTTTCTATGCCTGGTGAGGGCTCTTGTTTCATAGATGGTGAACTCCTTTAGGCCTATTTTATAAGGGCACTGATCACCTAAGAGGTCCCATTTTCTAATGTCATCACTTTGGAGGTTGAGGTTTTACATATAAATTTTGGGGAAACATACACATTCCGAACGTAGCTAAGTGACAAGATTTGTAGATCACCCTGGCTTCAATATAGAGAATGGATTAGAAAGGTAAGACTGGAGACAGTAACACATTAGGAAACACTACAGTCTCCTAAGTGAGCAATATTAGCTATAGCCAAGACTGGGTCAGCACCAGTGGAAATGGAAAATGAATGAAAGGACATTAAAAAGCAAGGAAAGACAGGACTTAGTGACTGGAAAGTAGAAGGATTAATAGGGGAAAGCCATGTTGAATGTGAGGTTCCCTTGGGACCACGGATGTCTACTCAGTTGAGGTCTGTGCTGCATGTCGCTATGGGCTCTGAAGACTTGGGAGAGAGCTCAAGGCACACCAACTCTCTCAAGGGTTATGAAAGGGATTCAGGAGCTGTAAAGAGGCTTTGAAGGAGCAACCAGAGAGGAGAAAACCAAAGGTGCCTGCTGTCATGGGGACCACAGAAAAGGAATTGACTTCAGTGGTTGCACATTCTGATGCAGATCCCTCACATTTTCTCAGGGGCTCACTTCATTTAGTCCTTCCAAAGACTGGTGAAATCATCACACGATTTCAGAAGACAAAACTAGAGGCCACAGAGGGGAGGCAAATTTCCAGTCATCCGGGTCAGTGGCTGAGCCACCTTGAATTCACGCTTCATTAGCCATGCTTGGACCACTGACAAGCAAGTAGACAGAATTTTACCGTGCCCTCCATTCACCAGTACCTATGCCTAGCACTGTTCGAAGCTCATCTGCATTATTTCTCATGCTCACAAGGACCACGAATCTGTGATTGTTACCCCAAATATACAAATATACAGAGCCTGCGAACCAAGAGCAAGTGTGTGGACTGGCCAACATCACACCTAGCAGATGGCAGGGCTGGGTTGGGATGGCCACTTCGATCTCCTGGTCCTCGGTGGTGGCGGTATAGCTGGCACGAAAGGAGGCAGTGTCTCTGGCGGGAACACCCCGAGGCGCCCCCCACCCCGGGCTCGCCCCCGCGCGCATGCCTGGCCGGTGAGGCGTGAGAGCCACCGCCCCGGGCCCTGACTCCCGCGCGCCTTGCACAACCGGCCCAGATAAGTGCTGCGTCTTTGGGCAATTACAGCCCTCCCGCCGCCGGGGCTGGCTGGGCAAGAGGCCAGAAGCCGAGGGACTCGCAACCACCCAAGGAGACAGGTGCCGGCCGGCCCGGCGGCCACCACTGCGGCGAGGGATTTCACAACGTGGGGGCGCGGGGCGGGGGCAGAGCGACGGCGCGGCGTTGTGACGTCACAAGGAGGCCACGCCCCCGGAAGCCCCGTCAGACCCCGCGCCAGAGAGAGAAAGCGGAGAGTTCCCGGCGTTTCCTTGCGTTCGTTCTCTTCTTTTGGTTGTTGTCGCCTTGTCTTCTTTTTTGCCCTCTGACATCTCCTCCTTTTTACCTTTACCGCTCCCTTTCTTCCTTTCATTCTTTTTCCCTTCCTCTCTGTTCTTCGTGTTCATTTGTAACCTTAAAAATATTTTAAATTATATCTTTGATTGTATAGAACATAAAACTTACCATCTTAAATTTTAATGCACGGTACTGTTAACTCTATTCACATTTTTGTGCAACAGATTTAGAGCTTTTTCATCTTGTAAAACAAACTATACCAACTGAACCGACTCCCTGTTCCACCTTCACTCGCTTGGTGACTGCCATTCTATTTTCTTTTTTCAGTTTCTCTTTTCCCCGTTTTTTGCAGCCCCCCCTCCTTATCTCTCCATTTTCTTTTCCTTCCGATATATAATCTTTCTTCGGCTTCTGAAAACCCTGATGGCCCCGCTGCACCCTTGGCAACCCTCTCCAGCCCCTGCCGGGCTGGGCCAAGAGGCCTGTCAGCGAGGCTGTTAGAGAGCTGGTGAATCATCATTCTTCTCCCGTGTGTCAGGGTCAGTGGGCGGCCCCTGGAAACCTCACCTGGCGTTTGCTGGTAGGCAAACATGTCCTGCAAGAAACTCCTGCCAGGAGAAGTTAATTAGAGAGGCTTTGAGTGCCGCAGAGTAAGAGGGTCGGGCTGGGAGCCCCTCTGTCCTCTCGACCTTCCCCAACCCTGGGGCTCCCCTTCTAGACTCTGTGAGGCAGCCATAATGTTGCTGCCGATGGTGGTGATAACGTGGACTGATACAGAACTTAACAGTTTACAAAGCTCTTCTGTAGACATGATCTCATTCTTATTCTCACAACCATCCTGGGAGGTAGGCCTTTACATTCCCATTTCACTGATAAGGAAACCGAGGCTCAGGAAAGCTGAAGGAATTTATTTGCCTATGACCACAAAGCTGCTAAGCTGGCAAGAGCGGAATATAGATCTGTATCATCCTCCACCCCCTCCGTGTGACACAGAGTTGCTAGGTCTAAGTGTAAAACATTTTAAAAAAATCATTGGCCTCCCTGCTGTGTTGCCATAGCAACTTGTTTAGACCCCCCCTTAAAGAATAGGTGCGTTTGAGTGTGGAGGAGCAACGATGAGTGAACAAATGTGGAGGCAATTGATGTTATGTATCACAAGTACAGAATAGCTGATATCCAGGCAGGGAAGAAAGAAAATTTAAATCAAATCAAATCCCACCAAGCTGTTTCCAGGTTATCTGAAATTTTGACTGTCCAGACAGGGAATATATTGCTAGAATAGAGAACTTGTGAGTAGGGCTGCAACTGAAGATTTCCCCTCCTTTACTGAGTGGAATCTCGTGTGTGGGATGGTTCACGTTATTTGAGAATATTCTACTTCAATCTGCTTACAATATGTGGTGTGGAAATACTTTTTAGTATCATGGTAGTTTTGGTAGAGTATTAATGTTCACCCATATCCAACACTTTTCTACTTCTGGGTACATGGAAGATATACTCCCCTGGACTCTTGAGGAAAAGCAGGGTGGGATGACTGTTTTGGGCCAGTCACTGTAGTTAGAAGTGATATTTGTCACGATGGGCTGGATCATTAAACTGCTGGTGATCAACTGGTGCTGTTGCTGCTGCTGCTGGTGTTCGTGTTCTTCTCCTTTGTATGACGAAGTAGGCCACCCAGTCCAGGATGCTTGAGCTATTTTGGCCTGTGAACATAAGAGTAAATTCTGATGCATGAAGCCACTCTGATTTGGGCTGTTATTGTAGCTTAATCTTGCTTAGTATGAGCAAAACAGAAATGAGCACCACTCCTTGAGGGCTTAGTAAATTTAAAACTTTCCTCTTTAGGAACAAGATTTAAATGGAGACAAAAATGCATATCTACAATTTAATGAAAATATAGATTTGATTTACATCATCTTCCCTCTATCTTTTATCACACATATTTTAAAAAGTGCTTTAATGTGCTTCATTGAGATATAATTGGCATATAATAATCTCTCCATATGTAAATTATACAATTTGATACACTGTATTTTGGTATATATGTGAAACTGTTGCCACAGTCATGGTAGTTAATCTGTCCATTACCCACAAAGGTTTCCTAGGTCCCTTTGAAATCCCTCATTCATCCCTTCCCATGGTCTTTACAAAATCACCAAGCAAACATCTGCTTTGATCATCATAGTTTAATTTGTCTTTGCTAAAAGTTTATGTAAATAGAATCTTACACTAACTGATTTTTTTCTGGCTTCTCATTCAGACTAATTCTTTCAAAGTAATCCAGATTATTGTCTGTGACACTAGCTCATTTTTTTTTACATTGTGTGAATATACCACAATTTCTTTATCTGCTTCTCTGTTGATGAACTTTGGTGGTTTCTAAGTGTTGGCATTTATAATAAAGTTGCTTGTGAATATTTGTGGACAAAGCTTTGTGAATATGTGCTTTAATTTCTCTTGGGATACTAATGAGAAGAATAGCTGGATCACATGGTAGGTGGTATACGATTAACTTTTACAAAAACTGCCAAACTCTTTTAATAGTGTGGTTGTACCATATATTCCCATCATTGGTGTATGGTGGGGAGTTTTAATTTCTCTAAATGCTCATCAATGCTTGGTATGGCGAGACCTCCTTTGTTACTTAATCAATTTAATAGATGGAGCTCACTGTAGTTTAACAAATTATGATAATGTACATAAAACAGAGCATTTACCATTTTCAGAATTTGAAGTGCACAGTTCAACATTTAGTACATTCTTAGTATTGTTCAACTATATTTCCACTTAAGACTTAATCGCCTCAAAAGAAACGGCCGTACCTGGGAAGAGGTCACTCCTCACTTCCTTCCCACTCACTGTTTGGCAGCCACTATTCTTTTCATCTCTGTGAATTTGCATATTCTGGGTATTTTATAATGGAATACGGAATAAATAAATATATAGACCGGCTTCTTTTTCTTAGCCTAACACCTGTAAGATTCGTTCATGTTGCAGCACAAATCATTCCTTTTTGTGTCTGAATAATACCACGTTTTGTTTGTCCGTCAGTTGATGGACGTTTGGATTTTGTCTCTGCATAGGTGCTGTGAAGAGTGCTGCTATAAACACTTTGTATAGGCTTTTGTTTAAATACCCATTGTCAGTTATTTGAGGTATATACCTAGGAATGGGATTACTTGATCATATGATAATTTCATGATTGACTTTTTGAAAAGTTGCCAAACTGTTTCTATAGTTGCTTCATTTTACATTCCCATAAGTAAGGCACAAAGGTGCCAATTCCTCCATTTCCTTGCTAACAGTTATTATTTCCCATATTTTGGATAATAACTAATGGATGCAAAGCGGAATTTCATTGTGTATACAAGCCACTGTTTAATGTAGGATTGAATATTTTGCCCTATGCTTATCTAGTTTGCAATGCTCCCCATAACAAAGCTGCTGTCATCTTTCTTTCCACTGTACCTAATGTGTCTTTTTCTCTGACCACTTTGTAGAGTTTCTCTTTATCATTTGTTGTGATGTGCCTTGGTGTAGTTTTATGCATATTTCTTCTCTTCTGGCTTCACTGGGCTTCTTGGATCTTTGCATTTACTTTTCAACATAATTGAGAATTCTAAGTCATTAAATATTTTTAGCTGATACATGAGAATATATTAATGAAGTAACACAATGTTTCAATAAAATTGGGAAATCTTTCATATTAGCTTTGAAACATTTATTGAGATAATTTACATAGCACATGATTCATCTTTTTAAGGTATAAAGATTAAATTATCTTTATGTGTACATGATGTGTATCTATCACCAAAATAAATTTTAAAACACTTTTGTTACCCCTAAGAAAAATTCTGTTTTTAGCCATCAGTTCTCAGTCCCCTCTACTCCTGCTTACCCCTCTCAAGATGACCACTGTTTACTTTCTGCCTTTATATATTTGCCTATTTTAGATATTTCAAGTAAGGAAATCATATAATATGTCACCATTGGCAATTATTTTTTTATTAATTTTTTTCTGTGCTGTCCTCTTTTCCTTCAAATATTCTCATTTGCTTTAATTTTTTTTTTTTTTTTTGGTCTTTTTGAGGCAGGGTTTTGCTATGCAGTTCAAGCTGGCCTTGAACTCACTTTGTAGCCCAGGCTGGCCTTGAACTGGTAGCAGTCCTCCAGCCTCAGCCTCCTGAGTGCTGGGATTACAGGTGTGCATCACTGTGCCTGACACTTTGGAATTGTTTTGAAAACTATTTCAGTATAGTGTCTTTCATTTGTATTCTTTCATATTTTATGCATTTAAAATACTATTCTAAGATACCTACCTAGTGGCACCACTAGACTGGGGTGGGGGGCTTGTGAATAGAATATCCTGTGTCTAGGTTGTGTTGTAGATGAGTTTTTTCCAAAGCAAACAACTGCTTAGTTTATTGATAGTTGCTTAAGTAGACGTACATTTTTGCACAGACAAGTTTGGGAAATACCAAATGAACCAGTATCTGGCATCATTTTCTGAGTGATTCCTCAGAATCTTTCATTCGCTAGAACGCTTTGTGACTATGAGAAGCTGTATGCCCTGAGAAGATATAATGGGCAGCGTTTTCCAAATCCAATGTTGCCCACAATACAGTTTTTGACTTAGAGTTTAAAAAGACCTTTTAATAATATCCAGTTCAATAAATTCTGTAAATTAAATGCTCCAAAACAAAAATCCCCTGAAAAGGGCCATAAATAGTTTTACATTATTGTTGGTAAAGTGTTTTTCAAACTAAGAATAATAGGTTACTGGATGCATTTGAAAAGGACCGAAATCTTAGGGACTCTCTAGTATCTACTTCAATGTGTTTTATTTCAATGTTAGATAAATACGTACAGATGTAAAATTAGATACAACCTCCATATAAAAAATGTACAGATCATACACAATATTGTTTTTAAAAATCAAAATGCAAACCAGTGCAGTTACTGTATTTTTGTGTTCTTGCTGATGTTCTATGACTATTTGCAGGGGTACTAGGGGGCTAACCCGTTTAAAGGGCAGTTTCTTTTATTTTGTCTTGACTATAATACCACGTACACAGATGACTCAGTTATCCCACAGCCTCTCTCTGTGTGAACTGCTGAGGAAGCTTGCTTATTATAGTGCCAGGATCTCATTTCGTGTTCAGTTAATGTGACCCTGTCACACCTGAGGGTGGGTCCACCTCCCTTTCCTCATTATCTGTTAGATAAAATGCTGCTCCTTGCTCTCAATTCCATCATAAACTGTACACGCATAGGTACTGGCTGGAATGGTTAATTTGTCAGCTTGACTGGGTCATGGGATGCCCAGATATTTGGATAAATACTATTCTGAATGTTTCTACAAGGGTGCTTTTTGGATAAGACTAACATTTAATCAATAGACTGAATAAAGCTATTGCCCTCCTTCCAGTAGGTGGACCTCAGTCAATCAAGCTGAATTAGAACAGAAAGGCTGAGTTCTCTTGTGCAAGAGAATTCTTTGGCCTGACTACCTTCGAAGTCTGCCTTCGGCTGTTTCTGGTCTCTAGTTTGCAGGACTTTGAGCCAAAGCTCCACCATCAGCCCTCTTGGTTCTCAGTTCTCAGTATTTCACTCCATCTCAACAAGACTTCTAGTACATTGGCATGCCAGCTTTTCATTACTTGTCATTTCCCTCATCATACTTCCCTTTTCAGCCAGCTTGATTTCTGTGGCTCATCATCCCAACAGCTCTATTTCAAACACCCGTGGCCCTGAAGCAAGGTCAGCAGATTGCTATAGCTGCTGGTTTCAAACAGGAGCCTAAAGAGAATTCTTTCTGTGGTCTGTTGGCCATTTCAGAAATTTAGTGAAATGTAATGGTCAATTCATCAGAAAGAAATAGCAGGTGAGTGTGGCGGATTTTGGGGGGCCTGCAGGGGAAAGACCCTGGTGCCTTAGGACCTGTACCATGCGGTTGACTCGGGGTGCCTGGAGAACAAGGAGCTCCTCCCCTCTCTGGGGGGCGGCTGTGAGTGTGGCAGACTTTCAGCGGCCCACAGGAGAGAGACCCTGGAGAGTCTTGACCTCTAAACCTTAATTATTGAACATCCAGAAGAAAAGATTGATAACAGTACAGTGTAGTAGAGGCCATAAACTTAATGTTATCTTATCTAAATATCAAACACCTTAGAACATAAAATAGAATCATTATTAACAACCATGGATATTTTAACATTTGAGTACCTGTAGAATATTAACAAACAGTTGCATATTTTATACAGAAAATTAGAAATTAAAACCATATACAACATTATAGCATGATGATATTTTGTAATGCTTGAATTTTCATTTTGACATTAAATAGCTCCTTTTAGTCAGTCATTCCGATCTAATACATAAAAACTTTTACCTAACTTGATTACCTTTAGTGGGATGTACATCTCATAAGCATTTGTTGAAGGCAGAGTTCTGAATCTGAAAATGCTGTCAGCATACACAATCCCTGTTTTACATTTTGGAAAACTTGTACATTTGGAGGCATGAATATATGACTACAACCAGGAGGTTAATAACACTCTGTCATAGCCATATGAAAACCTTTGTATGGGCATCTTTAAATCAAAAACTTTATTATATTATTTCTTTTGATGAAAACCAATGTGAACATATTAAATAATATATTTTTATAACTTTAGCTGGGGTGTCTCCCATAAGACTATGGAGATCACTGGGGCCTCCAATCAATGAACAAGAACTGGTTAAATGTTACCAGGCAGTTGCTTTCTTATTCATCAATTGGAATTCTGTCCAATAATTGCAACCCCAAGGGATTTTTGTTTAGTTAATAATAATATTTTGATGACTCATAAAAACCCCAATCATAACATTTAGCCTATTAATTTTTAAACAATGAGAGACTCTCAAGTCAATAATAAACAATAATATGTATTACATTTACATAACCAATTTTAGCAGGTGGAAGCATGCCTTCTAAATCTGTAACCCAAATAAACCTTAATTAAATGATCCAAAAATGCAAATGAAAAAGGAAAAGAGGAAAGATTATTGAGATTAAATAAAAAAGAACAACTGTGTACAGAAAGGGCAAATGGACAAACATGGACAGTTGATCTATACAGATTGGGACATATACAGAAAAAAAGCACACAATTTGTCTGTGTCTAAGAACTCTCTAAGCTTGGGTGGGGTATTTAAACACCTGTGTCATATTCCTTTGCTGAACTAGCTCGATTCTTATGCCACATGTTCTTGGGGCTAAGACAGCTGTTCACCTCCAGCACCCCAGGGCTCCATGCCACTTGGGCACTCCTATACAGGCACTTGTGCTTTCAGTTCCACATGTGTGAACAATCACTAGCTCCCAACAGCTGCCTACAAACAGACTAGACAAACAGGCAACAGATACACAGGCAGACTGACAAACACCTTACAAAATCAGAGTGCACTCAAATATATTTTTAGCCAAATTGGATTACAATAATTTTTTTCCACAGTTAGAATTTGTAACTATAAACTAACTAGTCAGAATTGTTGTAGGTCAATTAGCAGAGATCTCTTGTGAAAAGATTTTGGAAAAGACAAAATCTTACCAATAATTAACATTATTTTTGTATTTTACCTTAATAATGCTAGTAACTTTCGTGTTCCCTACATTCATCAAGCTTTTAGTTTAGTTATCTCTGTATGCTCTTATCACCTATTTAGACCTTTGGTTTTGTTTTTGGTTACCATCTCCTGGGCATCCTGTGTCAATTAAGGTTGGGTCTAGCTTCATCCTTTTCCATGAGTTGTGGCGTGGTCTCTGTGGCATCACCATCATAGAGCTGAGCGTCTGCTTCTGGAAAGGTGGAATCAAGTCCTTCTCTGGGTTTGGGTTCGTGATATAGCATAGGCCCCAGATAGGCTGTTCAGCATTTCCCTGGTACATGTTCAGGTGCCACACAGCTCCAGAGGTTATAGGGGTGAGGAGAGAATGGTGGAAGGATGAGAAAAATAAAGAAGAGACAAGGCTGGGGTCAAGTGGAACCCTTACTTTCCAGATGGGTGGAAAGGGACTACCTGTGTGACTTTTAAAGGTCAGAGAGCTCCAAGTCTTGGCCACAGCTCTCCTTCTCTAGCTCCATTTTCTTCCCTTGTGGTCTCTTCTAGTTGAAGGCTTCAAATAGTATCTCTGTGCCACTATCTTCCAACACTCTAACTCCAGCTCTGTCTACCTCTCAAAACTTCAAATTACGTATATCCAGACTCATAGTTGATGTCTTCTCTTGGTGCCTCAGACCTGTTCCAAATCTTTCTTCCCCACTCACCAGGGAAATAGCACTTGTTAACAAACAGGATCAGGCCTAAAATCTTGGAATTGTCTTTGACTTCTTGATTTTCTTACCCAGCATACTCAAATTTTATTTGGCATCCCTGTGACTGTTAAACTTTATTGTGTCAATTTGATTGGCTTGGGAGCCACCCTGGGAATTAGTGGAGTACACTGCTGGGTGTATCTGGGTGGGTCATGGGGCATGACCTTGGGTAGTGTATCTGGTCCCTCTCCCTTTTCTTTCTGGTGCTGTTCCCCTGTTCTGACTTTCAGCCGTCACAAACTAAGTATCTTTGCTCAACCATGCTCATCTACCATGATATTCCTGAAGCCTTAGCGTCTGCTAGCCAAGGGCTGAATCCAATAAAACTGTAAGCTAAATTAACCTCTTCTCCTTTAAGTTGTGGATGCCAGGTATTGTGTCTAGTGGTGAGAAAGCTGGCTAATGCAGTCCCCTAGAACTAATCAGGAATCTGCAACTTCTCTTTGTCATCACACTTACACCTTAGTCCCATCCAACATCAACTATCACCTATATTTGCAGCAGCTCTTAATGATCTCTGTCCTGTTGCCCTACTTTCCATTGTCTACTTAGGAGCCAAAATGATTATTAAAAGTGTTAATCAGGTCATGCCAACTGTGATGGTTAATTTTATGTGTCAACTTGTCTAGGCTAAAGGATGCCCAGCAAACATTGTTTCTGGGTATCTGTAAAATGATCATTTGAATCAGTAGGTAAAAAACAATCCACCCTTACCAATGTGGATGTGCATTATTCAGTCCACTAAGGGCTTAAATGGGGGTGAAAAGAGTAGAAAGGGGTAAATTTCTCTTCCCTTTTGGACCTGAAGCATCCATTTTCTCCTTCATAAGGGTGTTGAATCTCCTGGTTTTGGACCGATGGATTTGAGCTGGAGCTAAACTGGCTCTCCTGATTCTTAGACCTTCAGGCTTGGACAGGAAGCACTAACTTTCCTGAGCCTCCAGCTAGCAGACAGCAAATCTTGGGACTTCTCAGCACCCAAAGTCACATGAGCCAACCCTTCATAATCAATCTCTCTATGTATCTCTGTATAGCCTAATGAATCTGGAGCACCTGACTCCTAATGGCACTTACCAATATTTTTATCCATCTTTCTACTTCTCACAACAATATTCATGCCACATTTTTATTTTTCCACACCCCTTTCTGTATGTGCCATTCATAAAGCAACCAAGTCCACCATGTGTCAATTTTCTTCAAATCAATGATCCTGAGACTGGGGTGACCAATACATCCTGGTTTGCCTACAACTTTCCTAGAGTTGGCACTGTAAGTTCCATGTCTGAAGAAATCCCTCTATTTTGGGAAAACCAGGGTGGTTGGTTAATCCACCTGAGACAGATTACATGGCTTCTCAGGGGACATTTGAATGCGATTGAATAGTGAGATGCGCTTAGCATCTCTGTGACACACCTTTGTTTCAGTTCTTCTTCACCCCTGCTTCACTCCCCTTGTCCCACCCTCCTGTTCCCTAATAAAATAGCAGTCCAGCAGCCTTGTGCCTCAGGCTCTACTTTTCTGGGGAGCCTAGGTTAAGTCAAAGCAGTAATATTCCTGCTACTTTGATGATATGCCTAGGTGTCATGGCAGTGGAAACACAATTGTGAATTCTTCAAGAAAAGAAGATTTTCTCTAAAATTCACATCACTTTTATGTGAGTCCAACCAAGGCCTCATCTACTCATGTGAGCTATGACCTTTCTGGCCATTTTTTCTCACCGTATCCCACCTGCAATTCATTACCCAGTCATACCGTGCCATATGCAACTTCTGCTACAAGCTGCAGTGCTGTGGACCCCAGCCTTTGCTCATTCCTGGAATGTCCTCTGCACCTTCTTGTGAGTAAATCCTCCTGGCCCCTCAGGAGTTGACTCAGACACCACATTCCTTCAGAGCCTGCCAACCTCCCAGCCACGAGTGGGGAGAACCCCGTCCTTCCTACATAATGCTTGTCTACCACTTCATTTCCAAATTGTTTTATTTATTATTTCCTTCTTCACTAGAATGTGAGCTTCACAAAGGCAAGGATTTGGCAAAGGAATGGATGAATTTTTGCAGCAGCTTTGTAAGTTCAGTTGTGACATTGTGCCCTTATAAAAGATGAAAAATTAAGATTAAACTGAAGGGAAGAAATATGGGAGACTAGAGGCAGAGCCAGTCCAGGGGCTCTTTCCGTCCTACTTTGTTTCTACTGAGAAAATACTCATGGCTTTTACAAGCATTGTAATCAGAGGGCAGGGACTAGAGTGAGACTCTTGGAGACTTCCAGCCCAGTCCTGGCCAGGATTCCCTCCCATTTGCAAGGCAAGCTCCCAGCTCTATTGCTGCCCAACTCTGCGAGGTTGCTCCAATTTTCAGCTCTCCTTTTGTTTTGATGCTGTACATGCCCTCACTTTCCTGTAAGCTCTGCTGTACATTTAACATGATTACCACACCAAACCAAACCAAACCAAACAAAAAACTGTATCCAGCATTTCCAGGTGTTCGTGGCAGAGAACTCTTACGTTCTTTAGCCCGTAGTCTTACTGGTATTAGCTTCTCTCTTGTGTTTAGCCTTTAATTCATCCCATACTCTCACTCAACCTTGGAGTGGTTTCTCCAAAGGTGAAAGACAAGTGTGTACAGGAACCCAAAGGGTTGCCTCTCTCAACTCCACATTTGTCACAGAAGCTCCCTAGAGGGAACTGATCCAGGACTGAAAGATTTGGAGTTGGTGCTTTCCAGTCAAGAAGGGTGCTGTGCAGTGTCCCCTGAAAAGATGTGGGGCAGGGATGGGGAGATCAGTTTCATACACTGTGCAGTCCCTTTCCAAGCCCATTGCCAGCCTCTTGGCTCTCTGCTGCCTACACAATCTAGTCCATACACCTTGGCCTGGCCATCAGGCCTTCCTCCACCTGCTCCATTGACCTCTCCATGTTCACTTCACCTGCAACCAGCCAAATGAACTACCTGACGTTTCTCATATGTTAGCCCATCTTTCCTGCCTGCAGACTTCCCTTCCTGCTTTCTCTTCACACTTTTCTCCAATATTTTGCTCCACAACTTCTTTGTCTTCCAAGGACCAGGTCCAATCATCATCTCCCAAGATCAAATGGTCTTATGTTTCTTTAAATAAGAAAATATGTTTCACAATTCTTTTGTTTTTGATTGGTAAAATTTTCTACAGACTACTGAGGTTGATTTTTAAAAAATACTGCATGTCATTGTCAAAACATTGACAGTAGCATAATAGGAAGAAAGTTGTCTGCATGAATTGTATTATCTGAAGTGATTAATGAACTTTGTGATGAATGGAGCAGAATTTCACAGCGTCCTAGGAGGAGGAAGATCCCACATCCTGAAAGATCCCTTGGCCACCATCACTCCATCAGCTAGATTATGCAGCCATCCCTGCACCCCCCACCCTGACAATACATCAGAATGGGAGTACAACTGATGGTGGGGGGATTTTCAAGTATAATGTTGGCCTGATGAGCCTAATTCTGGCATGATATGTTTAGCCTCTAACTCCACTATCGGGTATGCCTCCACCTTAGTGTAGAACTTAAATAAATAAATGAACCTCCATCTTAAAGTTAGAAAGACCCTTAATGCTCACTAGACCTGACATACATTTTGTGAAGAAGTAAGTAACAGTAATAACTATTTAGTGAGAGTAGACTCTGTGTCAGGTACCATACTGAGCTCTTTACATCCACTGGTCAGTACTGTCCTTTCAACAACAATGTGAGATGAAAGTTATCAGCCCTACTTTAACATAGGGGATAAATAGGAAAAGCACAGAGAAGTTACATAACCTGACCCGGTGAGCAGCAAACCAGCTGTGCTCAGAGGCCCTGAGGAACCCTACGATTTACTTTTTCTCACTGCATCTGGAAGGAACTCACTCACAAAGGCAATAACTTGCCTGAGACCCCAGCCTCTTGAAGGTAGGATGACCAACTTATCCAGAGGCGCCTTCATTCCTGAGCCTCTGAGATACTTGGCTACAAAGACACCATGAAGAGGAAAAAGAATTTCAAGTGCATTCTAAGAGCCATATCCTCTTGCCGTGTAGACAGGGAGCCTGCACTCAAAGACCCATCCAGGAAGAAAGATTTGATCTGTTGGGCAGGATCTACTTCCCATGGAGACGCCTGTTTGAGTCGAAGCTCTGGTATGAAGTAAGACTTGTTTAAGGCAGTTAAAAGCTGCAGCCCCATTGTGTCGAGTGGTGACAGTGTAATCCTCCCTGATAATTTCATTCCTTTTCCAAACTCTCTTCCATTATGCATCCTTAAAATGCGACTTTAGATGCCTCTTTAGGTTTCTAGTCCGATAAGTGCAGGGGGATTTGGCAAGAGGGGGAGTGGGAAAGGATGGCTTTATTGTACTTAGATCACCCAGAGAAGCTTCACTGAAAACAGCCCTCCACCCTACCTGGGTTTTGGCTTTTGTTTGTTTGTGTCAGAGATATTTGGTTTTACTTTTTTAAAACTGGAAATGTAAAGTATATGAGACATGATAAAAATATGGCAAATATTTAAATTTTAAAAACAGTGCAGTAAAAAACACATCACCATTAGTCCCCTTCTTCCTTTATTACCTGTTATTAAAAGATTGATCTCACTATTTGGTTACTCTAAAGTACAGGTCATAAGCAAAGGCAGGATAAATTCTTGGCTCTTTATCTTTGTATACCTATTTTTGGGAATTATAACTTTATTCTCAAGCATGTTCCAAAGGAATATGTTGGTTATGGCTGATGCCATGGTGGGAAAGCCGGGAAGGCTGAGCTCTACTGGAACTGCCAGCTGGGTACCTACACATGGCCTCCCCGGCTGGGCAGACTTCTTACATGGAAGCTCAGGACTCTCAGAGGACATTTCTAGAGACTCAGGTAGAAGCAGCCAGAAGCCTCAAAAATCATACGACATTATTTCTGCCAAATTCTGTTGATTATAAATGAGTCCCTGGACTGGCTCAGTTTCAAGGCGGAAGGTGGTACTTAGAAGGTGGTGTAGGGCACTGGGATCTTATAGTTACACGGAGCATAAAGTCAAAGGTCCTCCTAGCACCTTGGAATGTACTTAGAATATACAGAGGTCTAACCATCCTTAGTTCTGGCTGGGCGTTGGCTACAGAAGACACAGCCATGCTCTAGGTGTACACAGTTTTCCTCAAGGCCAGAAGACTGTGGACATCTCCACTGTGAACAAGGTCAATAGTACATGACCAAGCTTCTGTGACGCTGGCGTCACCCCTCCTTTTTACCAGCTGTTGCTGTATGGCATCTCACAAACTCCAGTTTAATATGAATGCCTGCAATGAGAGCCATGGCCCTGACCTGTTTAGACGTTTGCACAGGGCTCTGTTCTGAGATCTAGGCCATTCTCTGACCCTGAAGAAACAGCTGCCCAGGACTCAGGGGTTTTGGGGGTGCACTAACACTGCCACTGCAGTGTACCCATAATGATGGCCTTGAGTGGCTATAAAATATTTCATCAGTGGATGCAGCCACTTTCCTGAGCTGTTTCCCTACTATCACTTGTGTTTTTATTATTTACAAGTAATGCTGTGTATTTTTGTACACAAATCTGTTTAATTTGTTGAATTTTTCCCTTGATATCAACTTTTGAGAGCAGAATAGACTTTGGGATCTTCATGTATTCTACCAGCTTGCTTCCTCCAAAGCAGTGCACAGTTTGTATTCGGAGAGCAAAGTATTGTGTATGTCATATATTTCTGCACCCTCAGTGGCAGAGACAATTGCCATTTTCAGTATTTTTGCTAATTTTGTATGTGTAAAACTCAGCCTAATTTGGCTTCGATTATTTTCTATTCTGTTCTCAGTTGTCAGTTTTCCCTTCTCATATCAGCTTAGCTTTTTTCAAGCAATGATATATATGCTTAATAACTTTTGATTATTTTGTCAGTACTAGAGATTGTGCTCAGGGCAAAGCCCTGAGCAGCATCACCAACCTTTTTTATTTTACTTTGGACAGAGTGTCCCTAAGTCACAAAGTTTTTCAGGCTGGGAACTTGCAATTCTTCTGCCTGTGTTTGGAATTGCAGTGTTGGAATTACAGTCATATGCCACCATGCATGGCTCTTTTCTTTTAAGCAAAAGAAAAGTGGGGTCCTTTCCCTTGGGGCCCAGAGTTTCCCAGTAGCAGATAGTTCTGAGTTGGAGGGGTTTGCTCTGTGCATTGCAGGTTGTTCATCAGCAGCCCTAGTCTCTACTCCACCAGATGCCAGTATCACAGTGTCCTGGTTGTGACAACCAAAAGTGTCCTCAGAAATTGCCAAATATCTTCAAGGGATGAGGGCAAAATCACCCCATTTGAGAATCACTGGTCTAGTCTAATGCTCACCATGATACTTATTTTATTTTATTTTTATTTATTCTTTTTTATTTTTAATTTTTTAATTGGCAATTTTTTTCGAGGCAGGATTTCACTATGTAGTGCAGGCTGGTCTCTGACTCACACTTATGTAGCCAGGCTAGTTTCCAAGTGATCCTGTGCCTCAGCCTCCTGAGTGCTGGGTTACAGGTATGTCACCACGCCCAGCAATGATGCTTATTTTCAAAAAATCGGGAAGATGAGGAAGAGGAAGATACCACATCCTGAAAGATCCCTTGGCCACCATCACTCCATCGGCTAGATCACGCAGCCATCCCTGCACCCCGACCCTGACAATACATCAGAATGGGAGTACAACTGATGGTGGGGGGATTTTCAAGTATAATGTTGGCCTTCACTTCTGGTAATGCTGTCTCCTAGGGGGTGCTCCACCGAGGGGGATAGTGAGGTAAAGAAGATTGCTGTGGGAACCTGGAGATTTGCCTGCCATCCCGACTGTGCGTCTCATCCTGTGTGACATTGTGAGTTGTTCACTCTGCTGACAGCCTCAGTTTCCTCCTCTGTATAATGAGAGCTTGAATCACACAAGCTTCCTAATCATTCTTGTAGGTAAATACTATGTGTATCTCAGCTGCCCCATCTCCAGCACAGGACCTGGTTCAGCACTGGAAATTAAATAAATACTGAGAAAATGCTTACTGAAAGTACGGATAAATTGCTTAGGAGATAATGACAGTAACATCCTAACTTCCAGATGCACAGACTTGGAAGGGGCCTTAGAATTGGAAAGGATGAGGAAGTGCCTTTGGTTTAACCCCTCCCCCCAAGCTGAACACTCTACCTTATTTCTGATAAATTGAATGAATAGTAGCAGTTTAAGTATTTCTGATAGAGAGGGAGCTATTAATGGATCTCTAGCTTTACTCTTTCTTGGCTAGATCTAGATATAAAGTTCTAGCCCTTGAAGCTGTCTCTTGTTTTATTATTAAATTAATTTTTATTTTAATCTAAGATACATAAGAGCTTGAAAAACCAAATCATGCTAGAAGTTTTACTTAAAATGAAAAATAACTCCTCCTCAGTCTTTTTTTGCTCCCCAGCATTATCCCCTAAGCCTTTCTCCACTCTTTTTAGCTGTTTCTTCTGATACTTATACAGTAAGTCCCTGACTTACAAATGAATTCCACTCCAGGAGAACAGTTTGTAAGACAGATTCACTCGTAAATCTGACAAAGTGAGTCTTGTACACCCTTGACACAAATATACAATGTAAAGCATAATACAACCAAACACACATACAAACATAGCAAGCCCTGACTATACTGTACTACCATATACTACTGCACTGTAAGCACACAGCAGACCACTGTGACAGTGTCCTGCAGACAGATGAGCCACTGCCACAATCTGTTCACGTCTGTGAACCTTCATGTAATGACAGGTCTGTTTGTGTCTGTGAAAGTTTGCAACTTCAATGTTCATAAGTCAAGGACTTGCTCTACGTGTATTTCTAAGTGATATGCTTATACAGTGTTTCTCGATTTATAATTTTAGACAGTATTTACCTATTCTCAATGTTTATAGAAGAAAGTTTATTGCTCTTAACTGAACATTGCCAACTTTCCCTCCCTTTGTCCTGTCACAATCTTATTACAATTTTGGCTTAATTGGTATCCGGCATTCACATTAACGTAGCTCTGTGAATATTGTTCCGTGATAAGCTAAATAAAATATTGTTTCTTTTATTTTTTGTACTCTTTCATTCTCCCTAGAGTTAATAATTTCTTCAATGAGTTTTGTATATATATTCTGTAATTCTTCCTAAATGTTCCAACTAAATTGTAAAATATCTATCAACACATAATTTTAAAGAAGTTTTGATTTTTGTCAGTTATACACTTACATAGTTTAAAAAGTCAGATAACTCTACAAGATTTGGTACAAAAAAAATCCTTTTTCTTTCCCTTACTCTAAAAGCAATTTTTTCCTAACTCCTTTGATTCATTTGACACATTTCTTTCATATCTCTGTATAAAATGCTTAAATTGCTACTACTTGATTTTTTTAAAAAATTGAGGTATGATTGCTAAGTGCAAATTGTGTATTTAATGTATAAAATGTGACATGTTGATACAGGCATACACTGTAAAATGATTGCCATGGTCAAATTAATTGACAAATCCATTGCTTCCCAGTTACCATTGTGTGTGTGTGTGTGTGTGTGTGTGTGTATGATAAACCTGAGATCAACTGTCTGAAAATTTCAAATATGCAACAGTATTATTAACTGTAGTTACCATGTTGTGCATTAGGCCCCCAGAACTTATTCATCCTATAACTTAAAGCTCATACCCACTGACCAGTAGCTCTCCTTCCTCACTACCCAGCTTCTAGTAACACCGCTCTATTTTCTATTACTACGAATTCAGATTTTGCAGAGTCCATGTGCCAGTTAGATCATGCAGTACTTGTCTCTCTGTCTGATTTCTTTCAGTTAGCATAATGTCCTATGCATTCATCTAACTTGCTGGAAGTGGCCAAACTTCCTTCTTTTTTAAAGACTGAATAATTGTGTGTGTGTGTGTGTGTGTGTGTGTGTGTATTACATTTTCTTTATCCATTAATCTGACTTAGGTTGTTTCTGTGTCATGTCCTTTATGAATAATACAGGAATGCAGATCTCTCTCTGACATATTCCTTTGAATAAATATGCAGAAGTGGGATTGTTAGATCACATGGTAATTTTGTTATTTTATTTAAAAAAATTTTTTTGTCTTTTTGAGACAAGGTCTCGCTATGCAGTTCAGGATGGACTTGAACTCCCTTTGTAGCCCAGGCTGGCCTTGAACTTGCCATGATCCTCCTGCCTCAGCCTCCCAAGTGCTAGGATTACAGGCATGTGCCATCAAGCCCGGCTTCACATGGTAATTTTAATTTTAATTTTTAGAGAAAACTCCAGCAGCTATAGTGGCTATATCAATTTATATTCCTATCAACAGCACATAAGGTTCATTTTCTTTACATCCTCACCAACATTTGTTCTTTTGATTGTTGATAATAACCATCCTAACAGTTGTGAAGTCATACGTTGTCATGGTTTTGCTTTATATTTCCTGGTTTGCTACAGTGATCTGGAATGTTTCTTAAAGGCCCATAAGTTAAGGGCTTGGTGCTAAGCATGGTGCTTTTAGGAGGTGGTACAACTTTTGAGATGTGCTTAATGGAAAGAAGGAATGAGGCCATTTAAGGAGATACCAGGACCCTGATCCTTTCCTGTCACTTTGCTTCCTGGCCACATGAGGTGAACAGCTTCCTCTGCAGGATGCATTTGTCACACGTCCAAAGGCAGAAGGATGGGAAGAGGACCAAGATATGGAGGGAAAGGCAAGAGGGGGGAGAAAGAAAAGGAAAAAGAACTCAGATGTGTTGGGTGTGTGTACCAACTCCTCATGATAAATACAATCACTGTATACTGCAAATGTGTACTAATAAAAACTGAAACAAACAAAAGCAAAGACAATGCGGCCAAGCACCTACAAGTTGAAGCTCCTGAAACCGTGACCCAAGTAAATCTTCCTCCTTATAAATTGATTTGTTTCAAGTATTTGTTACATTAACAAAAAGATGACTAACACACTGTTGATTAGTGATTTGAATATTCTTTTTTTGTACCTGTGGCCATTTATATGTCTCCTTTGGAAAACTATCTATGCAGGTTCTTTGACCATTTTTTATTGAGCTATTTGTTTTTTTCTCTATGGAGTCGTATGACTTCTCATATACTTTGACTGTTAAACCTTTAGAAAATGGTTTGGAAATATTTTCTCCCATTCCGTATGCTATTTTTTTTCATTTTATGATTGTTTCTTTTGCAGTGCAATATGTTATGATGAAGGTACGTGATGGAGGAAACTACTTACTTCAAGGTAGCCAAGAAGCAAAGAGAGGAAACACAATATCCACTTGGGTTGTGGATATGATTCCAATCCCCACTTCAAGGGCACCCCCCACACACAGTGAACTAACTTCCTTCCTGCTGGGGACCACAGGTTCACAGTGACTGACGTTGTGCATTTCCCTCTGGGATAAAAGGAAGGATTAGGATTATTGATACCACCCATCTGGGATTTTGATTCTTCCAAGCATAAGATCATCTACACCTTCTTAAATCATGTCAGGATTATATTCTGGTCAAGATACTGGAAACATAAGATGATCTACCCCTCTTGAGTCAGAGTCTTTAGATAAATTATAGTTCTTTGCTACCCCCACCTATCACCTGTATAGAACAAATAAACAGTGGCTGTTTGGGGAGTGGAGAGGGGGCATCCAGAGACACTGACTTCCCAGCCATTGTTAAAATATGATACCTGTCTCTGTTTTTTTATTTTTCTTGTGAAATTATTGATACTGACAATCAAGACTCTTGGCTGGGTTTCCATATTAACAGTCGGGACCCTTGGCCAGGTTCCTGATACGTCCACTAGGCACTACCTCTTGAAGTTTATAATACTACAGGCTGGCAACTAAGTCTTTAAAACATGATCTTTGGGTCATTTAAGATCAAACTGTAACATTCCCAACAGTTATGATTCGATTATCTTCTACCAATACTTCCCCTGTAAACTGATGTTTGGAAGCCATGGCTCTACACATTTTGTCTTTTCCAGAAGACAGTGATAAGTCCTTGAGTTTATGGCATGGTATGCATTTCAGAAAGCTCCTCTGCCTAGTCATGAACAATGGGTTTGAATAGAGGTTATTATGTTCTGGTAACAAGTTAGGAAATAGAAATTGTCTCAGTTACTTTTCTCATTGATGAGACAAAAATACCTGACACCCAAAGTTAAAGGAAGAAAAGTTTATTTCAGCTCACAATTTGTAGAGGTTCAGCCCATAATCAGCTGGCTCCAAGGCCGGGTGGCATGACAGATGGTCATCACAGAGGAGGAGCAATTCATGTCAGGCAGAAAACAGCAAAAGCAGCAAGCAATATCTCTCTGTCCCTTATATTCTACCCAGACCACATGTCTTTAGAGGAGGTGGCACCTATACCTGGGGCGGATCTTCTCGTTATTCACACTCAGACTAGGCCAAACCAATCAGCGGACTAATTTAGTAATCATGCACCCTTGATCCTAGCATCACACACTCTAGATTCAGCCACTTCTGAAAAGTTCCACCTATGACCATATGAGGCTTTGGGGGGACATCTAGACACAAGCCATAACAGAAGCCCAGGGGGAAAAATGTCACCTGTCTACAGCCACATCGCAAGTGCCCTGAGGGCAGTTTTTAAAACAGAGACTAGACATTTGTCCAACTATACTATATCTGAAAACATTCCTTGAGTCTATGTGGTCAGCAGCAGAATATGCCCTAAAGAGAGGGCATCTGGGATGTTAGTCACTTTATGTACACTGGAATAAACCGAATCTGTGCTAAATAGGGCTCACCGGCACCTGGAGAGACCCAGTGGGGTTGGAAATCATCCAAAACCTTGGTGTGAAAGGCAAGGGTGTCTCCACACCCTCAAACCTATCAATAGGGTTTCTGTTTTTAAAGATTCCAAATAGTGTACCACATAAACTTCTGGGGTTTAAACTTGACATCCAGACAGGTAAGCAGGGACAGTTAGTAATCTCATGCATCCTATTTTACCCCCGGGGCTGGTAGAGGACAGTTCCACCTTAATCCCCCAAGGCAGATCCCTTCTTGGTCCTGTTGGGAACTGGGTGATGAGAGCTGAGAAGTGACCCCAGGTGTGAAGCCCAGTCATTCTCATTTTTTACAAGTGAGTTTTACAACCTAGATAGGGAGCTATTCCAAAATGACCAGAATGATCCCTGCACATTAGGGCTGCGGTGAGGGGCATTTGACATGTGGCTGAAGAGCTTAATGGAGACAGACCTTAAATCAGCCCAGTGACGGGAGGGTACCTGTATCTCCAGATCCTGTATGTGAAGCAAAGCAAGGGAATTTATACACCTTTTAGTGGCACTGCGAGGGGAGAGGGGTGCGATGCTCCCCCTTGAGGCACCCAAATGCTTCTAACACTGCCTCAGCTCTCATCCTTTCCTTCTCCTCAGCTCTCAAGGCCCACGGCCCTTTAACACAGGTGCATAAGGCTAGGTATTATCTGTGATTTCGGGCATCCAAGGTCTTGGAATGCATCCCCTGTGGATAGGGGAGACTGTAGTCCTCTCTTTTCATCTGCTCTACTGTTCTTGTGTCACTCAGCACTAACTTAAGGAAAAATCTGGAAGGCTTGGAGAAGTGGGAGCCAAGAGGTCTTGGGTATCCATCTCCTCCTGCTTGACTTGCCATGTGTTTTGGGACAAGCATCTTCTGTCCCCTCTCTGAAGCTCAGTGTCCTCTTGCCAGGGCCATGCAAGGGAAGTGCATTCTGTACTACAAAACAAGAATGATCACTAAGTGACGACATAAATTGTGGAACTGCTTTATCCAGCCTTCAGTCACAAAAAGGAGAAAGGCCACCAGAGGAGATTCCAAGCCACCTCTCACAGCCTGGCCCCCCAAGAGGCTGGGCTGCTTCTAGCCCACCAGTTGGGCTGCCTTTTGTTTGACTTGGCTTCTTGAGCCTTGTTTAGTCTGCAGAGCAAGGAGTTTATCCCGCTGCCTTTGTCACAGGCCATTAGTACACGTTTAATCCCTGGGGGTTTACAGCTGGCTACTTTCTCTAGGAATTTAGGGAGGGCAGCAGGGAAGATCAGCCCTCCTGAGCCAACAGAGAAAGCAGCCTCAACTGAGAACCCATGGCACTGTGGTCTGCGATTCTGGCTGTGTGATCTTGGGCCAGTGCTTCCCCTTCTTAATCCATCCACCCATGCACTGAGAGAACTGGCCCCGGTGCTCTTGAGAAGGCTTCAGTTTAATGAGGATCCAAAGTGCTTCCTGCATAGTTCCTGGCTTCAAGTCCTCCCTCCCCCAATCTTAAAGCAATTTGTCCCGTCTACTACCAGTGTTCACTGATCCGTCCCTGCCCTGAGCCTGGGGCCAATCCCTCTCTCCTTCAGCCTCCCACTTGTAAACTGGGCTAATGATACCTGATAACTTACCCTGCTGCTATGGGGATTAACTAATTAGTGGTTACTAAGAGATGGAAGAATACAGGGCTCTGTTCCCATTTAAGGCAATTTTCCTCCTCTGATTCTCTGCTACTCGCTGTATAATGTCAGAGTGTCAGAGTCAGAGAAAGCCTGAAAGTCTGACTTCCAGCACCCCCATCTCACAGAGAAATTGAAGCCAAGCGGGAAGGAAGGAAAGAAACCTAAGAGATGCAGCTGTCTTGCAGTAAAGAGGGGACCAGAAGTCAGGACTTGGGACTTGTGTCCAGCACTTCTCCGAGCCTAGGGGTCGGGACCCAGGGCTGTGGGGTGGTCCTTGTGTTAGGGTGGAATATATACCCAAAGTCTCCTGTACCCAGGGCCTGGCTTACAGGGACTCTGAGCTTGGAAATTTAGCTTTAGCCAGTCCTAACGCATGTGAGTGTGTTGTTGCTGGTGGCGGTGGTGGTGGTGATCAGACCCAGGGCCTCAGACATGCTGGGCAAGCACTCTACCAATGACCTGTAACACCAGCCTCTTTTGTGCTATTTTTTTCTGGACTCCCTCGCTGGCCAAAGCACTCTGTCCAGGCACAGATACCTCCTGAGGGCCCCAGCAGACTCCACTTGGCTGGGGCTTCCACTCTCAGCATCTTACTTCACCCTCACCCAGCTGGTCGGGAAGGTGTTATTGGACCATATGACAGAGTGGCATGTAGTGGCTCAGAAGAGAAACTAACCCACCCAGCAAATGTCAAAACAATGTTTCCTCTAGAAGTGACCTGGCCTCCTGACTTCCCCACATGCCTCCACTTCCTGTCTATCCCCCTCTCCTTTGTCGGGGAGGACAGTGATGACCAGCTCTCCCCAGGAGCAGCCTGTGTCCCACCTCATTCCATGGACCCCTCCTCAGTTGGTACGTGAGGCCTTGGGTACTTGCTGGAGGTCTTACAGGGCCTTAGGGGTCTACTGGGCCTGACCAAGCTCCTCTTGGAGAGTGAGACTGACTCCACAGCACAGAGGCCTCCACAGGAGCTCTGCATAGGGCCAAGGGCTCCTTGCCTCCCACTGCAACCCTCCAGCTCGTGCACTAGACTTCTGGCCCTGGTTGACACAACAGGACTTAGGGGCATAGGAAGCTTAGACTTGTGTGGCCCACTTGCGGTCACCAAGTGGCTGCAATTCAAACCCGTCTTTTGCTCTTAAGGCCTGTGTACCTCGCCAGATTCTGTGGGTCTCTGAACTCCTCTACCCTCCTTGTGGCCTGGCTGTTGTCAGAGGGTTTAGTGTATCAAGCAGCACCTTAGATCATACGATTCCTTAGTAAGAGCTGACAGGGCACTGGAGGAGAAGGGACTTGGAGTCTGGGGTCTGATCCAGATTCCAACACTTGCCAACTGAGAAAATGTCTTCCATTTTCTGGGCCCTGCTTTCCTCATCTGTAAAGTGACAGTTAGAAGAACTTCCTTGCTTGGCAAGACTGTATTGAAGCATCAGAGAGACCCAGAGAGACCCACAGCAAGGCTTCGTGAGCACTGAGGACACAGGGGCGTATTCCTCTTGCCCTGTGGGATGAGGCAAAGTGGGATGGAGAAGGAGGAGAGGAGGAGAGGGACAGAGAAGGGAGGCTCTGTGGCACGTGTGCTGGGTTGGAGACGAAGGGACTGGCAGCAGAGGGTTTGCCCTTCTGAAGCTGCAGCAGCAAAGTGAGTTTGTTTATGGTGACAGAAAAGTTGTATTCTTGTATCAACCAATCAGCATCCACTAGTCACAAGCGCCCACTGAGCCTGTGAAATGTAACCAGTGTGACTACGGAACTGAATTTGAATTACAGTTCAAGTTTACATAGCCATGTGTGGCTATTGGCTACCAGGTGGGCCAACTGGACCCTGGGAAGGCATAGGAATCTCCCTCTTCCCAGCCTCTCCTATCCATGCTTCCTAAGCAGCTGTTGTGGCTACTCAGTGCTGGGCACTGCGCAATTCACCATGATGAGTGAAACACAGTCATAACCCTTGAAAGCCTCACGGTGAGACAGACAGACCAGCGTGTGGACGGAAATGACAACCATGGCTCTGTGGCTGTGTGGGAGTGAAAGGAGAAAGCCACCTGCTCGGCAAGGGCTCCAGAAGCTGCACTGTGATGTTCTGGGGGGTTGTGGGCAGAAACAGCCTTTTTGATGAGGAAACAGCATAGCCAAAGGCTTGAAGGCATGAAAGAGCACAGACTGTACAGAGAACCGAAGTGGAAGTGATGAGGGGTGTCTTACTTTTTTCCTGTTGCTGAGACAAAACACCCAGCACCCAAAACTAAAGGGGGAGAGGTTTATTTTGCTCATGGTTAGTAGAGGTTTTGTAGTTGACTGGCTCCAAGGCAGGGTGGTATGGCAGACTGGCATTGCAGAGCAGAAACAGTCCATGGCAGGCAGAAAGGGGCAAAGCAAGCAAGAGGCAAGACAAGCCTCTGTCTGTCCCTTATACTGTATCCAGGCTACCGGGACTAGGATGGTGTCAAACCAATCAATGGACAGATTTAGTAATTACCCACCCTTAATTCTAGCACAATTAACCCTAGCATTGTGCTACGAATCATTTGTATACTCTAGATTCGCCCCCTCTGAAAAAGCCCCACTTATGACTGCATGAGGTTTTGGGGGGACAAGGAGACAAAAGCCATAACAAGGGGGAAGGAATCAGATCTTGGACTGCCTGTCCGATTGCCACGGATTGTCTGCTGAGCCAACAGGGTGAAGACCATCCCGGCAGTCCTGGTGAGGGTCCCATCTGTCCAGCCTGCCTGGCACCACTAAGGACACATGATGAGGACGGCTTTGGGGGCACTTCTTCCACCCCTTACTGATGAAGTCCTGTCCTCCTACTTTGCCTCATAGAAGGATGGCCTGATGTCCTTTCTTGGCAGAATCCCAAGGAGTTTGCCCTCTGAGAGCACACCTTTCTATCCAAAGCCTTCTCACCAAAAACACACTTGTGACTCATGTCCCCACACTGCAGAGCTGGGCCGTCTTCTGGCTTCCTGGCTCCTGGGATGACAGCAGTTTGACTTCCTACGTGGCACTCCTGCCTTCAGGCCTGCCCATTCTGGTTCAGTCCCGCCTGAGTCAGGAGGACATTCTTCAGTGTGGCCAGAAGGGGCCACATGAACACCCAGAGGTCACGTCTGGATAAAGGTATGGGTGGGTGTTTTTGTGGATTGCCATCTTCCAGCAGAGACTCCTGGGATAAAATTTCTTACCTAAGAATTTGATGTGGCTCATGTGTCGGGAATGTTTTGGCCGGTGGGGGGGCCACTGACCATCATGTGCTGTGCGCGCTCTTGGTGCCTGCCCAAGACCCTTCTAACTGAAACCCAGTGTGACTGAAGCAGCCTCATCATAGTCACACAGCCACAGCTGTCTACCTCTGGGGGACCCTGACCCCACTCTCAGGTGTAAAGGAAAGCCTGATTGGTCTGGGGAAAATTCCTTTTGGCTTCTATTGTTTCTGCCCCAGTCATTGGTTGAGGAAAGGCATGAGACCCAACATTGGCCAAGGAAACATAAGCGATGCTTCTGGGGACTTTGGAGAAGGTCAACTTGCCTTAGCCATGAGAAAGAGACACGGTCCCTCTGCCCGCTGTGGTTGTTATCAGGTTTGCCATTCCATATGGATGTGATGACTGGAATTGCTGGAGCCATCCTGATTCTAGGAAGAGTGGGGAACCTAGTGAACCTCTACATCAACCCACCTGGAAACCATCTTACTTCTAGACTTTGTTTTGTGTGATGCTACATTTCTTTTATTTGAAGTTGAAAGCTGCTTAATCGCACAGGGAGGTCAATGCATTGGTCAGGACCTTTGCAGTTTTGAGTGATAGCAACTCAGTTCCAACTGACTTGAGAAAAACTGGGGGCTATAATTAAGCCAGATCTCCATGTGGGCAGGAAATCTGTGCAGATTATTGCCTTTAGAAAGATGTTTTCCTGTTAGTAGTCTAGAGCCTATACTGGCTTTGAGGATTATTATTTAGTTTGGGAAGATTGTGTGTGTGTAGTGTGTGTGTGTGTGTGTGTGTGTGTGTGTGTGTTCCACATTGCCATTTGGAAGTCCATGGGAAGAATAAGTAGGCTTTTTAATTTATATGCTGAGGTCTGCCCATTCAGGCCCTGAGCCCATCTCATAACCATGCTAGGCCCTGTGTGGTTACTCCGGACTCTCGCTGCAGGAAATACAGTACACTACCAGAGAATCATTGTGACTGCCCAGTTCATCCCAGCCTGCATCACAGTTGGGTTCTTCTTGATCAATGGAGGTTTGCCTGATGAAAGTTGGACAGAGAGTTTCTTTGTCAGAGAGGAAAAAGCAAGTGGTCTTCAAAACAAGAGACATGAGCCTCTGCGGAAAGCTATGCTGCTTCTTTTTAAACTTTTGGAAGAATCATATTTGGAATTCAGTGTTAGGTCTGCAGTTCCCCATTGCTCTCTCTGACCTTCTTTGGAAGCCAAAAGACCTATAGAGCCTTGTAGGTGGCTGAGGGGGCTGAGGGGACTTTGAAGTGTGAGGGTGGCCTTCTCGGTGGCTCCCATGTGCTGAGGCCCTGTGTTGGTGGCTACATCATACAGTAGAGGACTGGAGAAAAGCAAATGGATCCCAACAGGGAATGGGGAGTGGAATGAGGCCATTTGAGATCCATTCTTCGGCTCTTAATAGGCCTCCAAATATTTCTCATTTGAGCCCCAACGTCAAGGTGGGGGTGAGACAAGATCTAAGAAGTTGCGTTCATCCTTCATCAGCCCTTCTGTCCAGCTGGGTTCATCAAAGCCTCCCCAGGGGATAGAGTCCCACTTTCCTTGTGGCTTCTGAGCAGAAGTCCAAGGCGCCTGCAGATTGGGTTGTCTGTCCTCTGCAAGGAGCAGTGATGCCTGTTCCCTCCTCCTATATGCCCAGAGCGTAGGGACTTAGTATAGTTGTTGAGAAATAAAGCTATTTAAGTGGGGAGCATTATATTGTGATCCACATGCCTGTTTCCAAAACTCCCCTGTGGGCACCACCAAGCAAAGCCTGGCAGGTCTTGTGATTTTGTCTTCCTTCAAAAGTCTGCTACATTCACTTAGTTAAGTATAACACGTCTTCTTTCATCCCACAGGGTTTTCTTTGCCCTTCCCTAAGGGCAACCTGGTTGGAAGCTTTGTGAATATGAAGAGACGGAGCTGCTGCCATATCCCTTGCCTTTGCCAATCATTCCATGCTCTTTTTAAAGAACTGGTCCTGACTGAACTTCTGAGGCTTAGCTCCAGCTACCCACTTTTTACAAAAAGTGAAACAAATGCAACACTTTTTTTTTTAAAGTCTAAGAACCCATGATTACCTCCCCTTGTGCTTGCCTGCTCAGTAATCTTTTTTTTTTTTTTTTTTTTTGTCTGAAATACTCTTTGTTCCCTTCTCCATCCCTTCTATGCTGCAGAGTCTACCCAGCCTTTGAAGCCAGGGCAAATGCCACTTAGACCACAAACCTTGCCAGAACATGGGCTGGAGTCATCAGAACAGCCTGGCCTCAAATTTCAGCTCCACTATTCACAGCTGCACGACTTTAGAGTGGTAACCTGATCTCCCTGAACTTCAGTTTCCTTGTCTGAAGGTGGAGGTATTAATTCCCACCTCACAGTGTGGTGGAAGATAGATACCACGTAGGTACATGCCTGCCACACAGGTGTTGCTTACTAACGGGGGCTGTCCGTCTCTGCCTTCCTAGGAGAGTGGTTTGCTCAAGGACACCCTGGTCATGGTCCACAGGGACCCCTCCAACCTGACTCCTCTGGATCATGGGCCAAGCAGCCCATTCCGCAGCTTCACTTTAGAGCCTCATCTTATCTATCTTTCCATGCACTTGTCACCTTCTAAACTCACGCATAATTCACTTGCTATGCTTGCTTTCTATTCTACAGTGACCTCCAGGAGGACAGAGAATTTTATCTGTTTAGTTTTCTGAGGGTAACCTCTTCATTTCATGAAGAAATGAATGATTTCAGACCATCCTTGAATCCCCAGAGCCACTGAGAGGTGTTTCTGGTGTTACCCAGCTCCTGGTCCTGCCCTGGCCCCTAACTAGCTCCTCTGTGTCCCTTGGGCAGCAATGTGCTGACCTCAACACTGTCACATCCTGTGGACCGGGTCCTTACTCGCTCCTTGGTTGCAGAGTCAGCCCCCCAGAGAGCATACAAGCTGCCATGAAGACAAGAAATGGGTGCTACTGAGACTCTATGGATTCAACTCTCAAGGGCCCTCCTTTCCTGGAACTACTACTTTCTGTGACCTTTTTCTCAGTCTTTCTTTGGTCCCCAAATAAGTCTCTCTGGAAAGCTCTTCCGCCTGCAGTCACTCCCTCAAGGCTGGCCTCCCTCAGTGCTGTGAGCCCCTGAGGGAAGGTGCCAGGCCTGGTGTGTGTTAACCTTGCAAGGAAGAGAGAATGGGCCCAGAAAGGCACTGCTGAATGAGAGAATGAAGAGGAAAAAGGAAGGAGGAAGTGCAGAAAGAACACTGGAATCCGAATGACCTGGTTCTAGTACCAGCTGAGTCACAGATTTGTGTGACACGTTACTTGTCTGAACCTCCATTTCTCATCTCTAAAATGTAGGTAATAGTATAGCTGTATCTGGTCTGCTGGAATAATTGTGCATGACACTGATCTGATACTTGGAAAAGTGTTGAGTAAATAGCATCTCTATTAATGATGACATCAATAAGCCAGGCGTGGTGGCCCACACCTGTAATCCAGTAATTTGGGAAGCTGAGGCAGAAGGATCACAAATTTAAATCCAGGATGGGCAATTTAGTGACCTACTAACAGCTTGTTTCAAAATAAAAAGTAGAAAAGGGTGGGGATGTAGCTCAGTGTGAAGACCCTGGGTTCAATCCCAAGTACACATTCCACTTGCCCCCTAAAAGACGACGAGAAACACTACTTATCCTCTGACTTATTTAGCTTATCTACAGGGTAGTTCTGAGACCATTGTCTTATTTCATTTTTAGAGTGGCTCCTAAGGAAGGAAGGACATGTGTGGCAACTGAGAGTAGAGACTAAGACAATTGACCAAGGTCACCCAGCACTGTAGGATGAAGCTGAGGGTAGAGCATGCAGCATTAATTCTGCTACCTCCCTTTAGGAGCCTGCCCAATGCTGGCTTGTATTTCAGCTGCTCCGACCTAAATCTTAACACATTATAAAAGGCAAACCTCATTCCCAATTCAATACAGAATTCTCAGGCTTTGGGAAAGAGATTGTCAGAAAGCAGATAGCTGATAAATGTTTGCTGAGTTAAGTAAATAAGTACATGAGTATTCCTATAACTCTCTTGGTTCAACTCCCTCTGGAAGCTCAATTTAGAGGGAGACCCTCTTTTGGCAGGGTCAGAGATATGCTCTGGAGAGGTGCAGTGCCCTGTTTAAAAATAGCCATGGGCATCACTAGAGTGTGTCCCTGGCTCCGTAAAGTCAAGTGTGCCCTGGAGCCATGGCCTCTCTTGGCAGCCCCAGATACCTCTTTTCTTAACCCCTGTTTAAGCATCCACTGACCTGTAACAGCTGGGTCAGAAGCAGTGCTAGAGAGAGCACTGTGTGTGTCCAGGCACCTGGGATCCAAGCTTGGCTTTGCCCAGCAACTCTGGGCCTTGAATGCCCTCTCTGAGCCTCCTGGGCAGCAGCTGGATAGCCAGGTTGAGACTCTAGGACACAGCCCAGCAATGGGTTCCAGAAGGACATGGGGCTCGACACTCCTCATAATCACTCAGGGAATTTGATTTAGCAGGGTTCTGAGGACCTAAAGCATTTCTCTCATTTTATTAGCCCCAAGTGCTCTCTGCCTTACATCTCCTTCTTTTCATGTGTCTAAGGCACATGGCAGAATGTGATGAACCCAATGAATAGAGTTGGAGAATCCAAATTTTTGTCGCAGTTCAGTTCCCACTGTGCTCTCCTCTGACCGGAAGTTTGTCTCCTCATTGGGACAGTCATTCTGAGACTGAGAAACATCACTAGGAGGCAAGCTCCAGGATGCCGCCCTTCCTTGCAAAAGATCAATATGCTATTCAGATGCAAAGGCCCCTGGATTCCGATCAGGAGACGCCTGTGACTCTGACAAGTCATAACATAGAGACTCTGTTTTCCCATCCGTATAATGGAGAGAACCTATACTTTCCTGACCCCCTCCTAGATTGTTGGGAGCTCTGGTAATATCATAGATGTCACGGTGGCCAATATGAGTCCCTGAAAAGAGTATGAAGAAGGCCTGATCATGATCCAATCTCAGTCAACTTATATTTCTTAGCACCATCCCTTTTTACAACACTGCATTGAATGCTGAGACACTCGAATGTGTGTCTAAGGACTTCAAACATTAGTTCTCTGAGCCTTTTGTTTTCTGCAAGTTCCAAATATAATGGATCTTCAATGATATTTCTATCATCATTCAGAAGACCTCAGGCTGGATGAAGCTTCCAGAGGCCTGAGAGAAGTCAAACAGTGTGTTTGGAGAGTGTGCAGCAAGGCAAAGGGACAGAGAAGCATGTGTCACTGAGGGTCTGCTGCATGCTTGGTGCCATGTAAATGTGACCTCCTCCAATGCAAAGGTAACTCCGGAGAGGCAGGTGGCAGCAGCCCTTTCTATAGAGGAGAAACTGAGGCTCAGAGAGGGGAAGCAGGAGGTGGCTTTCTAGCCTACAGTAACCCTGATTCTTTGAGGATTTGTTGAATTGTTTACTATCCACTTTCTTTTACTGACATTAAATAGAATGGACTTAATATTTTGCCTGAACCTCATTTCCTGCTTCCTCTTCACCAAGTTCCTGAAGCTGACTTGGTCTTTCTCCTCTTGCAAAGAAATGCGTCAGAGGAGATCAAGCTGGATATAGGCTCCATGAGCCAGGCTGACATCAGGAAGTGAAGGTGTGGAAGCTGTTTGCTGCGGCTTAACAAGGAAAGGGGCAATAAGATCTCAAAACTATCACTTGACATTTCTCAAGATCACTGCTAATTAAGGAATTTTTGGGGAGAGGGTGGTGTCATATTTCTTTTTTTGTATTTTATTTTAAAAGGGAGTAAAATTAAACACAACAAAACAGAACAGGACATAAAAAAGCATAAATTTCAAAGCTAGACAACCAGAGATCTTCACTATCTGTCATATTGTCTCTTGTTTCTTCCAAATGGTTGTCTTTATCCTTGCATATGGAGAGCTCATACTAAATAACATAGCCAATCTTTTCACAAGATGTACAGTTCACTGGCTCCCACTTGCTAGGCAGGGGGAGGGAAACGGGGAGACACGGGATGGGGGACAGGACGACATGAGATGTCTGATTCTCAGCCCAGACGCAGGCAGGATCACAGTCGCCCCCCAGAGACTGGAAGAGTTCCTTGTTCTCCCGGCACCCCAAGTCAACTGCACAGTGCAGGTCCCGAGGCGTCAGGGTCTCTCTCCTTTGGGCCGCTGAAAGTCTGCCACACTCTCAGCCGCCCTCCAGAGAGAGGAGGAGTTCCTTGTTCTCCCTGCACCCTAAGTCAACCACACGATGCAGGTCCCAATGCGTCAGGGTCTCTCTCTTCAGGCTGCCGAAAGTCTGTCACACTCTCAGCTGCCCCCAGAGAGGGGGAGATTTCCTTGTTCTCCCGGCACCCCGAGTCAACCACACTGTGCAGGTCCGGACGTGCCAGGGTCTCTCTCCTTCGGGCTGCCAAAAGTCGGCCACACTCTCAGCTGCCCCCCAGAGAGGGGAGGAGCTCCTTGTTCTCCCAGCACCCTGAGTCACCTGCACAGTGCAGGTCCCGAGGCGCCAGGGTCTCTCCCCTGCAGGCCCCCTAAAGCCCGCCATACTCACCTGCTGTTTCTTTCTGATGAACTGACCATTCCATTTCCAAAGTTCTGAGATGGCCAACAGACCACAGAAAGAATTCTCTTTAGGCTCCTGTTTGAAACCAGCAGCTACAGCAATCTGCTGGCCTTGCTTCAGGGCCACTAATTAAGGAATTTTAAGGCTGAGTGTTGCTTCTTTTTAGAAGTGGGAAGGTTTATGTGGGGAGGAAAATTCAATGAATGTTCTGAGACAGAGTTCCTGCCAGTGACAGAGACAGAGTGTGTAGTGGAAAGTACACTAATATTGGCCCCAGGAGACCTGGGGTTAGTCCTTATTTAAAAATAACGTTGATTGTGTGACCACGAACAAGTCACTTCATTTCTCCGAACGTCTTGTTTTTCTCATATGTAGAGATAGAAATGTGTAGCGTTGCACAAGTTCCTGTATAAAAATTTGGATTATTTGGCAGAAAGAAAATACTCCATCAATATTAGTTGTTATTTATAAGAGAGGATGAAAATTCCACATGGTTGACATCATATAAGAAAAGTGTGGGTATCAAAGCTCTCCTTGAAAGCCACAATCCTCTTGCTTATAAATAGTGAAAGACAACTAATGATTCACATTACCCAGATTAAGGTGATCTTTGGAGATTTATTGGCAACAACTTTTGTGTAGTGAATCACTCATTCATACTCTGTCTATGCTTAAGGACCTACAGAGATCATGCTGCCACAGGGTCATAAATTCTAACAATACCAATGATGATGATGATAACAAACATTCATCAAATCCTTAAATATGCCAGGCACTGAGCAAGAGATCACACAGATCTTTTCTCATTTAATTCCTATTATCCATATAGAAATGGGCATTAAAATGATTCTTGCTTTCAGAGGAGAAAGCTTAAGTGTGGCGAGGATAAGCAACCTGCTGTACCAGGCTCAACAGGAAACAGAATCCAGCGAGATGGCTCAAGCGAAGAGACTGTAAGGAAAAGACTGCTCATAGAGCAGTAACAAGGAGAGGGAATAAATAAGAGACAGAGAAGTGCAGAGCTGGCCACAGTGGAGGCCAGCAAAGGGAGGCATAGATGACCACTGGCCAGCTAGGACTGGGACTTTGGGGACAGAGGCCCAGCAGGAGGCACAGGCTTGGAGAGTTGGAGCTACTGTCAGAGAGCAGGTGTCCAAGCAAGGAGGGAATAAAGTGACACAGTGATCCTTTTCCCCTTGCGTCCCAGTCGCTTGCCAGCACCTTCTACAGCAGCACCTGAGAATCAGCCACCAAGGGAGCCTGGGAGATGCAGCCTGCAAGAGGAGAGTCTCTTGGGACACAGAACAGGACAGAAAAAGACAGAGACAGAACTGGGGTCTAGGAAGTGGTACAGATGGAAACCACCAGCGCGTTTGCCTGGTTGTACTCTGTGAAGATGGAAAGTGGTCTTCGTGCTCACTAAACCTGAGCGGTCACATAAGGAGGCCAGGAGAGCTCTGTAGTGAGCAGGGTCCCCACGCCCCATTCAAAGAGGCCTTCTGCTGTTCAAGCTCCACCACTGTTGCCATTTGGGGAGTCAGAGCCAGTGCCCCCCAATCTTACATTTTTCTGAAGCCCAAAAGCTGTTTTTCAACATAATCTTTGCCACCTCTGAATGCTGGCACATCATTCCAGCTTAAAATCTTTGTGGTGTCTGGGTATGGAGGCACAGACCTGTAATTTCAGCACTTGGGAGGCTAAGGAGGATCATGAGTTCAGGGTTACCCTGGGCTACATAGTGAATTCAAGGACAACCTGAGCAAAATAGTGAAATCCTATCTCAAAAACAAACATCTTAATGGTAGGTAGATAAACTGTTGTACACCCATACGATGAAATATTATTGTTCAACAACAAAAAGAAATAAACTGTCAGGCCACGGTAAGCCACATTGCACAGTGAAAGAAGCCAATCTGAAAAACTATGCTGCCTGATTCCACATATGGAATCGTCTGGAAAAGGCAAAATAATTGATGAGTAAAAGGATCCGTGATTAAACTTCCGGATGGTCCTGCAATGGCCAGTGCATGGCAGTAGGTATCTATCACAGTCCACAGATCTCTGCAACACAAAGCATGAGCCCGAGGGGCTGGGGTGTAGCTCGGGGCAGAGTGGGAGCCTAGCAAACCCCAGGGCTTAATTGCATCCCAGTACTTAAAAAGAATTAACCCTAATATAAATAAATTATGGGGTTTAGTTAATAATAATGTACCAACATGGCCCATCAACTGAAAAAAAAACAAAGCACAATAACACAAGGTACTGCCAGGGATATAGTTCAGTGGCACAGCACTTGCCTGGCCAGCGTGACATCCTGAGTTTGACTCCTAGCACCAAAACAAACAAACAAACAACCCCCCCAAAAAACAAAAACCCACAAGATACTAATAATGGAAACTGGGTGGGAATAAGAAGAGGTGTATGGGAACCCTATTCTTCTTTTAAAATACACTGAAAATGCTCCGTGGCCAAATGGAACACATACGTGCCTACGGGATCCAGCTACCAGTGTATGAATGCCAATCTAATTAACTCAGTTTAATTTAACTCAATTTTCCCTAATTTAACTCAGTTTTCTTTATTTTATAGATAGAAAAACTGAGGCTCAGAGAAGGGAAATCATTCAAAACTCAGGGTGAGACCAAAGCTTTCCATCTCAGGGGTCTGGGGATCTCTCCCCTTCCCCACCCCAAGGCCTGTTGCCTGTGGACGAAGAGGCCCTGAGGACAAAGCCATTGATGTGCTTTGACTCCAGGTGGCTGAGCTGGTGGCCTGAAATGCCCTAGCAGGCAGTGAGAGCCTCCAGGGGTCCAAAGACTCTTACCTCTGTGTTTATTTAGCCAGAGACCAGATGCCCTCCCGGCTTGGCTGGCTCAAACCCACCGACTTGCATGCAGAAAGGAGTGGACACTTGTGTCCCTTGTATGTGCCTTAGAGCAGGACAAGATTCAGGGGTCAGTATTGCCATTTGCATAGCGCAAACTCAGAGCTCAGAGAATGAGATGTGATGGTATTTGGTGTGGGGGGAGTGCTAGGAGACTCCTCTGAACCCCTTTATATTTCCTCCCATTAGAGCTATGAAACCAGCGAGACTGAGCTCATTATCTTCATTTTATAAACAAGTAAACTGATGAGGAAGAGGCTACGTGAGTGCCTTATGCCAACAGCCAGGGAGTGCCAGGGCTGGGATTTGTATCCAGGCTTTCTTTTAAATATTGAAAGTGATGTTTGGTGAATGACAAAAGAGAACAGTACAAACACCATACTCTAGTTGGCAAATGTGTTTCTCAGGGGAGTAGAGGCTAATATTCTGCTACTATTTTGCACACATTTGAGGGCTGAACAAATCAGTAAATAAGTATGGGTAACTGGAGCCAAGTTTTTCATTATCAGAGGAAAAAGGAATCATATAAGCACAGGGAAAGACTTGAATGAACTGTGTGTGGCTAGATAGAGTTGGAGAGATCATTTGAATTTATACTTATTTTAATATGTATACAAATACAGAAATCTAGACATGTGTACATGAGTTAATATCTGTGTATTTATACACATACATGCATACCATATTTTTATGTGTATATAGGCTGAGTACCTCTTATCTAAAATGCTTGAGACTGGAATTGTTTCAGATTTTGTTTAATTTTTTTTTTTTACTTTTTATTAGTACATGTTTATAATACATTATCAGTACATTACTTATGGAAGAGCTTTTTTTGATTTCTGAATATCTTCATAGAAGTTATCAGTTGAACATACTTAAGCCAAAAACCTAAAATCCAAAATTAAGTGCATATTTTATGTAATCATATTGTACCAATGGTAATGGTTTTGATCATTATGCTATGGTTGGGTAAGATGGTGAGGCATAGAGAGGAACTCTCCTCTAACTTCTACAATTCTTTGCCAAATAAAAAAGCTTTTCAAAATAAAAAATTAGGTTTCAAATAGGAGCCTAAAGAGAATGCTTTCTGTGGTCTGTTGGCCATTTCAGAACTTTGGAAATGGAATGGTCAATTCATCAGAAAGAAATAGCAAGTGAGTATGGCAGACTTCAGGGGGCCTGAAGGGGAGAGACCCTGGTGCCTCGGGACCTGCACCGTGGGGTTGACTCCGGGTGCTGGGAGAACAAGGAGCTCTTCCCCTCTCTGGGGTGCAGCTGAGAGTGTGGCAGACTTTCGGCTGCCTGAAGGAGAGAGACCCTGGCACATTGGGACCTGCACCGTATAGTTCGCTTGGGGTCCCGGGAGAACAAGGAACTCTTCCCGTCTCTGGGGGGAAACTGTGATCCTGCCTGCGTGTGGGCTGAGAATCAGACATCTGATGTTGTCCTGTCCCCCATCCTGTGTCCCCCCTCCCCTTCCTCCCTGCCTATCAAGTGGGAGCCAGTGAACTACACATCTTGTGAAAAGATTGGCTATGTTATTTAGTGTGAGCTCTCCATATGCAAAGATAAGGACAACCATGTGGAAGAAAACAAGAGACAATATGACAGATAGTGAAGATCTCTGGTTGTCTAGCTTTGAAATTTATGCTTTCTTATGTCCCATTCTGTTCTGTTTTGTTGTGTTTAATTTTACTCCCATTTAAAATAAAATAAATAAAATAAAAAATTAAAATAAATTGTATTTGTTTGCATGAACAGGTCAGAACCAAGACTAAGGAAACTTGAAAGCTACTGAGAATTTGCCCTTGCTTTATAATTCCAACACATCCACTGTCAAAAACGGGGCCTTGAGTTCTCAGATCTAGTTAATTTTACCTTACTCCACATTGGTGTTTAGGTAATCAAGGGGGTAAAGTCAGCTATGGCCACGTGGCACAGATGTGTAAACCGGGGCACAAATCTAGTACTCTATCTTCTTATTGAACAGCAGGAAAACTAAGGTTTAGAGAGAGGGAAGAACTTCTGGGTCTTTATCCTTAAAACTCTCCTGACTGCTGTTTCAGGGCAGCTTCAGGCAAAGCTTAAATTTGGATGGTTCAAGAAGCCAACGGAGAATAATTCTCATCTTGCCCCTACCTCCTTCTCACCTCTGAGTTAAGCAATAAAGCTGAAAAGATCCTTCAACAAACAAATCCCTCCTCATTATAGAATCCACGGGCATAGGGCTCTTGGGAAACCTGAAAGGCAGGCTCCTGAGGAGGAGGCTGTCCATACACGCCTGTCCTGGTGCCTTCTTCCCTGCTCCCACTCAGCCAGGCCAAATGCCTGCCTGCGGATAGCAGCACAGTGGACATTCAGGTTCCCGTCCCTATTGGCTAGTGGGAGCTGCAGACTTCCATCACAGGCTTCCAGCAAGGCACGCTGGCCAGGAACACTTCTGAATCGCAGTCTGACTCATTGTGGATGTTGGAAAATGCTCTAAAGAGATGGTTTTGATGAGAAGAGGCATTCCGGCCAGGATCAGGCACACATGCTTGACCAGGTAGTCTCCAGGATAGAGGATGAACCCAGAAAAGATGAGCCATTTTCTCTTCAAGTGAAAAACGAATCCCTGGTATCCCTTTTAAACTATGAATGAACTAGATTAGTAAGACATGATTCTGCTCCTGAAACTAGGGTCACAAACTCTTGATGGCACTTGGCTATACAAAGAGGGGGAACTGCCTTAGAGAAGACAAATGTTTGCTTAAATCCTAGAAAGGCAGGGAAGAGACTTCACTTTGGCATCTTGTTTGAGGGGTAGAGAACAGTTTCTCCATTTGCATAAATGAAATATTAAAGCTTTTTGTTCAAGAACCGTGTATCTCAGGAGAAAGGAATGCAATAATTCCAGTAAGTAGCCATTCCCCCAAGAAGCATGGTTTATATGATACATGAACTTCTCATTTTGATCTTTTTGGTTCCTGGAAAATGCAGTGGAGTTTTTTTGTGCTTTGTTTTGTGTTTGGTTTTGTTTTTTCCTCCAGGGCCCCATGGAGGGAAGAAGGTATTGAGAAGAAGACCTTCGGTGATGTCAGAGTCCAAAGTTTCAACTCCTAGCTAATCAGCTTTTCAGATTAGGAGCTACGACTGGCTACTGGCGACTGGCGTAGGGAGAGACCTAAGCACTGCTGTCACATTAGCAGGCTTGGATCCTGGTCCACCTTGGTGGCTGTGGCCGACCTTTGAAGAGCTGGTGAGCCTCTCTGACCCTTTGGTTTCTCCTCGTTAAACTGGGACGGTAACGCCTATGTAATGCACAGAGTTCCAGCAGACCGGAAGTGCTCAGAAACTCTTCTCCTGCAGTAACTCTTGAATACATTTGCTCTTGGACAGTTTTATTTTCTATGAATACATGTTAATAAAAGACACCTTTTTATTTCTCTCAGATGAACAAGAATGCTCTTTTTCCTTTAAATAATTGCTGAATGGTGCTATGGAAAAGTTGGTTTTAATTTCAGCTGTCAAAAATCAGCTCTGGCCGATTAACAGGCACTTTCTACTCTACTAAGCTCATCACCCGGGCAGCTCTTTTCACCTCACCTACGGAGCAATTACCATCATCTTAATTACCTAATTAATCGTGAGATGAGTTGTTTAATGACAATCTGCCATGCCAGAATGTAAGCTTTATGAAGTCAGGGACAGTAGGAACAGCGTCTGTTACATTTACTGCTATGTCGTTTACACAAGGGATTGGCACACCTGTGTGTGTGTGTGTGTGTGTGTGTGTGTACACACACACATAGTAAGCACAGCGTAAGCACCATCATAGTTCTGTGGTAGCAGACGATTATCCTTTGAAGACAAGTAATTTTCAGGATCAGCTAAAAGTTAATCCTGACCCTGTACAGTAAATAATCAAGAGAAGAAATAGGGTTTTCAGTTAAAAGTCAAATATTTTCTTTACTCGGTCACTTAGTCACTATTTATTTGGCGCTAGCCGTCAGAATTCAGGAAGTCAGACTTGAGGTGGCCACTCTCTGTGCTGCCTGCAGGGCCTTGGCCAGGCTAAACAGACGGACACACAGACCAGCCGCTGCAGAACCAGCCGGGCCCTGCAGCTGAAGGCTGGAGGCTGGGTTCTAATTCCAGCGGTGCTTCGAAATCGTTCTGTGGCCTTGGGCAAGTCCTTCCCCTTTCTGGGCCTTTGTGTCCGAGCGGTGAGCTTTCCCGTGGCCTTAGTAACGTCTGACTCTGCTGGTCTTTGCATCTTCTCTTCTTTCCAGTAAAACAGCACGGCCGGACCCACAGTTTTCATCTCGCGAAGCCTGCGCGACATCTACAGGAAGACAAGTGAATTCCATCGCTGGGCGGGGCTAAATGCCAGCCCCACCAGCCTGCCTAATCAGGACATTTCTTGGCCCCGGAGGAAGTCAGACAATTGCTTCCTCCTTTCCTTGGCTCTGTAACCTGTGGAGAGTGCCGGTCCCTATCCTGGGCTCGGAAGCTCGCACGTACATCAGAGGAGCTGTAAGCGGAGGTCTTTAGGCTTCCTTCTTCTCCATCCTGTGTGCTGATGTTTTCCTGTGCAGCATTTCGCAAACTGTCCAGTGAAACAGCATTCAGTGGGACAGAAGTAGGGTTCAGGAAAAATAGTACTAATGGTGATGGGGAAGGAGTTGTTGCAGCCTCAGACAACATTTAAGCAATTAAATTCATTCAGGAATACCCAGGATGTTTACTATGTTAATTGCATCTTTTTTTTAACTTTTGTTTTTAAATTTTATTTAAAGAGAAAAAAAAGCAATACAGAAAAAAGGGTAGAAACAATAAAAACCTCAAAAAAAAACCATAAATCACTAGTTGACAAACCACATACTCCCCGAAATAGCTGTTCATGTTACAAAATTAAGGCAAACAAAGTGAACACACAGTGAAGCTGCAAACAGAAAAAACAGGATGGAATAAAGCCAATTGAGACAGTATAGTGAAGTTGGCACAGAACATCAGAGCAGGTCACCAGGACAACAGTAACAGGCAACATTGTATATCTCGTTGTCTTCACAATAGTTGTTCTTCTACTAGGTAGAGCAAAATCAAAGAAATACACAACATTATACAACACATCAACACAGTATTGAATAGAGCAACACCATTAATCAGGACAAAGCAAAACGGCGATAAAAATATCTGCCTTCAGAGATAGTAG